>CAMXCT020004932.1:0-26074 GCA_947184155.2 Cladocopium goreaui | reverse complement strand
GCCGATCGACCCTCATTTCGTGCGAAAGGGTTGCTCCGGCACAAGTCAAATCGCAATTTTACCTCAGTTTTTGCCGATCGACCCTCATTTCGTGCGAAAGGGTTGCTCCGGGGCAAGTAAAATCGCAATTTTACCTCAGTTTTTGACGATCGACCCTCATTTGGTCCGAAAGGGTTGCTTTAGCACAAGTCAAATCGCAATTTTACTTCAGTTTTTTTCCGATCGACCCTCATTTCGTGCGAAAGGGTTGCTCCGGCACAAGTCAAATCGCAATTTTACCTCAGTTTTTGCCGATCGACCCTCATTTCGTGCGAAAGGGTTGATGTTTCGTGACTCGCCGCCGGCACCACCCTCGGCCTTAAGAGAGAAAGATAAAAAGAAGGCGTGAGAGAGAAGGTGAGCAGGTGTGAAGATAAGAAGATGTGAAGATGAGCAGATGTGAAGATGAGCAGATGTGAAGATGAGCAGATGCGAAGATGAGCAGAGTGAAGATGAGCAGTGTGAAGATGGGAAGGTGTGAAGATGAGCAGATGTGAAGATGATGTGAAGATGGGAAGGTGTGAAGATGAGCAGATGTGAAGATGAGCAGATGTGAAGATGAGAAGATGTGAAGATGAGAAGATGTGAAGATGAGCAGGTGATGTGAAGATGAGCAGATGTGAAGATGAGCAGATGTGAAGATGAGCAGATGTGAAGATGAGCAGATGTGAAGATGAGAGGTGTGAAGATGGAAGATGTGAAGATGAGCAGATGTGAAGATGAGAAGGTGTGAAGATGAGCAGATGTGAATGGGAAGGTGTGAAGATGAGCAGATGTGAAGATGAGCAGATGTGAAGATGAGAAGATGTGAAGATGGGAAGGTGTGAAGATGAGCAGATGTGAAGATGAGAAGATGTTTTACAGACCCCCACTATTGGAAGAACCCTGCGCTCAGACGCTCTCGGGAAAAAATGTTTCTACATTGCTCCGAAGGCAATTTTTTCACGGTATGTACAGTGTTTTTTGCACATCACACATCCCACAGGCTGCATGCAACATAGCACCAAAAATTCAAAAATTGAGTTCCCATGCAGGAAAAACGCGTTTTTTTTACGCAAATGCATCCCCGCAAACATGCGCAAGAAACAATTTGTCCTATAATTTACCGTGTTTTCTTGCACATTTCCAACACCGATTTTGACCCCCAAAAGTCTGCCATGGCTACCGCAGAAAAAACGTCTCAGCGTTTCCAACGCTTTCCGTCATCACCCTGCCCCCCCCCCGGCACTCACCTACCCCGTCCTCTCCCTTTACTGTTGGGTTGATGTTCACTTTATTTTGGGTCTATGTTGGTCCATCTTGGGACTATGTTGGTGCCAATCTTGTTCTTGCTGGTGTTCTTGTTGTGCTTCTGGTTGTCTTGTTTCGGTTCTCGCTGGGCAATGCAACAGTGGGAAGGCCGCGCAGTGTATGGGAATCGAAAATTCACAGATTTTGCCGCTACAAACTACTAGGAAATTGGGTGGATCTGGCGAAGAGCGATGTATGGATTGACATGATCGATGATTTCGTGAGTTTTTGTTTACCTCACCAATGAAAAAAATGAAATAATATATATGTTTCAACTTTCGGTTGTTGTGTCACTTCCGCCTGCGCCCCAAAAAGGCTCGCCGCACGGCGTTCAAGCATGAAATGAAATGTAAAAAATTTCTGTGTATTGTGAATGTGTGTGTGTGATAATATTTAATCAGGAACCGTTTTTAGCTGTACGTTGTTAATCCCCACACGCTCCCACATGGTCCCAACAGTCCCGCCATCATATAGTCAAGATCCGCTCCCGGCAATTTATTAGGTTCATTTACATTTATATTGTCAAAATCAGGTCGAAACCGTTCCTGACAATATATTTATATATATACCATATATATATATATTGTTTTGTTTGGTCAGGAACCGTGCCGGGTCCGAACCGCTTCAAAAGGTAGATTTTGTTTGCTCCAAAAAAAATTGGGAAGTGTTTGGCCATCTATCGGCCTAGCTGCTTCATAAAGACAAGCAAGAACACCACCAAGCACACTATGAAGTTCAGTGAATATTGAAGTTGATTACGTGCCATCCCGCCATGGATGCCTTGATCTGGAAGGGCGTACGCCTTGATCAAAACAAGGTTGGTGAAAATCACCAGGCGCACGCATATTTACACATGGCATCACGTCGCATTGCCACCTATGAAGTTGAGAAGGCAAGAATTTGCCAACTATCTTAAAATACATGAATGAGAGAGCAATGCTTGAAGCCAGTACGCGATGCCAGCTGTAGGATTTCACTTACGTACTTTGGGGTTGTCAAACCTTGCGGCAACTACAGTAGATTCATCGACTGGTTTGTGAGGATCCAGGAATGGAATGCCAGGCACCATTGTTTGTTAAAACAATTTGGAACACCCTTAAATATAATTCCATCCGTCCTTCGCACATCTCCATATAACTATATATAGTTCCAATTTTTTGACACGGATACAACCTGAAGCACCCCATAATACATATGTGTGTGTTTTTTTCACCTGCCTGTGCCCAAATTCGGTACAAATGCTAAACTGAAAAAAAAAAACAAGTCCCGTTTCAATACATAAAATTGTCGAAACAAAATTGTTCTCAACCAACTGGCACCATACGTTCGAACCGACCACGCCCGCACAGTCAATACGGAAATGCGCTGATTCCAACGGTGTAGTTTTTTCCAATCAGTTTTCGCGTTTGCGTACAGTGCGCTTACAACTCAATGTTGTATGCAATTTCGTGGGGCGAACTGGACAGCATGATGCGAACGTTGATCGGAAGGTTACATTTGGAACGTCATGCCACAAAAATTGTAGTAGTATCTCAAAAGGGAACCGCATTCCGTCCATTCAAATTGAGGACTAGTCTCCCAGAAGGGCGCCGGCAACCCAGAAATGACAGCAACCAAAATGTTTGGTTTCGGCACACCACAGTTGCCGGTGCAGCCTGCGGGGTTCGAAGCAAGTGGCTGGCCAAAAAGTATGGTCAAACCATGCTGCTAACACAACTACAAGCACAACTACCTACAGCAACTAATCCGAAAGATGCGACACACATAGAGACAGTGGGATGACATGTTGCATATGTTTTCTCGCGACCATTTTCCGCACGAAAAAAATTGTCACATTAATTTCCCCATCCAATCGATGTGCTGGTTGGAGTATATCTTTCAACGCTCATCATTGCGAACTCGAACAGGTGAACGCCCTAATGCTAACCAAGCCCTGGCCGCTTTGGCAAAAAGGGACTCGGGCGATTTTTTTTTCCGTCCAACGCCGTATGGCTTTCGCCAGGTCGTTCAACATGTGTCCAATCATGTTGCATGTGAGATTAATTAATTAATTCACGCAGGGGCCAAGCTGTAGGGCCGCAACAGGCAACTGGTAGAGGACCGATACGTAGTCCTATTCCCTGGTCACGTTCAAAAGAACAAAACCGAAACACAAAGAACCAAAAGCAAAAACAACACAAAAAACAAGCACAAGCAAAAACAAACCACACAAAACACAAACAAGCAAACAAACCAAAAAACACACAACCACACGGAAGTGACGTGTCAGGTTCCAGTTATGGGTGAAAAAGATCTATTGAGGCAAGAGGTGATAGCTTAGTATCATCTCAGCGCATGCAGATGACAACTTATGTGTCATGTTACGCAGGCCCATAATACAAGACAACAACGAAAAAGCCACAAAAACACCATGGGCCACTTGAAGGGTGCAAAAAGCAACAAAGCTCAATGCAGAAACCAGGGATCCCCCCAGCCAGGATCCCCGAGATCACAAAGAGCAGCCTTCACGGCATGACATTCACCCTGACACTTTGAAGCAAACACCAACAACGCCGGGTCACAACAAAGTGGTGAGAAAAAACTACCGCAGTGAAACATGAGAGTGAAACATGATCTAAGGTGAAAAAGACGTCGAGGCTACGGCACTCAGGGCACACTCAGAGTCCGCTCAGATCTGCTTTTCCAATCATCATACTGCATCAAAATTGGTTCCGGTAGGCACCATTGTGCTAGTGCTCTTGCAACTCGTCTTCATGGTATGGGAGATTGTACTCGTCATCGGTGCGTGGTGATATCTGTGCATTGAGTTCTTCGGACGAGGTGCTGGCTCCCTTGGCTGTATGGTGAAGCTGTAGTAAGGCTTTCTGTGCCTGGGTTACTTCGTAACAGGCAGATATGGTACAGCTATCCAAGGTACAGCCAATTTGACGGAGTTGGCGTATAGCCGCCTCAAGGTCATTCACCCTCTGGGATGGGATGTTTTGGATTCCTTGAAGCTTCTGTCGGGCCTTCTCTAGAAGTTTGGTGGCATCATCGACTTCACTGGTAGTGACCTGGCAGAGGGTCATTTGAGTGATGGACTGTGCAAGACGATGGACAGCGGCGTCTTTGATAGGAGTCGGTCGCTCCATTCCAACGGACAAAGTTGTCTACAGGTTTGTAGGTGGACTAAGGCTTCAGGGTATTCAACTGGTGTTCACAGTATTGCCACCTTGGTCGAGAACGGGCATGTGGTGGTGTGGTGAAGATCATTGGCCGGTCGAAAGATTGGTTGATCGAAGGTCAAACGGCGACGGGCACCATGGCTAGATGTACTTTGACATCGCCCTACACTACCATGCAATAATTAAGGTAGATCAACCCGAACAAAAAAACACCTTAAAAAACCCAGAAAAGGATTATTATAACCGCCCCCCACCGCCTCCCGTCCCATACTGGCGTCGGCATGCTAACAGCAAAGGTAGTCGCAGCGGTCAGTAATCAACCATGAGTACCCCATGGTGACAACGCCGCGCAACCTAGGTCAACTTACAGGCTGAATGCATGGATGGGACACTGGGGTATTCTGCGTCACCCATGTGGCTTACTGGAACTGCTCGTGTGAGGTGGTGCGAGGGTCGCCACTGCTACTAGCACCACTGGCGGCAGCAGTGGCGGGGGGGGGATCACTGCTCTCCGCTGGTTTCATCATTTGGGCGATGAGCGGGTGGGTTCGCTTGTCACGCAGGATCCGCGTCATTTCGCGAGTGAATGCCGCAGGGTCATCAACCAGCTCCTTCGCTTCCGCCAGTGGCCTGTCAAGGACAATGGCAATGAGCATTTCGCCACCATCTTTGTGGATTATAGTTGGTCGGCCGGCTTGTATCTCGGCGAGGATTGCCACCGCCTTGTTTTCACACAAAGTGCGTTCCCATTCCTCCAGAGCTCTTTGCGATAGGGTGTCAGTCTGTGGTGGGGCTTTCAGGGCAGCTGGTGTCCCTAACGCTCGTAGGAAGGGGCTGTCGGGAGGAATGGGGGATGGGAAGCGCTGAATGGCCGCTACGGCACGTTGGACGTCATTTGCTTGCACATCATATGACGTGGTCGTTTTCTTGCTTATGGCAGGCTCGGAGTCAGCCCATAGTTGCTCCAGTGTATATCCTGGTTTCGGTTCCATATACTTTCGGTTCCACACTGCATGATGGGACCATTGAGGCGCGTCATAGTTGATTTCCACTGAATCCCTTTTCATGTCATATTCTTTGAGCATATCATCTAATTCTTGCAAGCTAGCAGCTCTGTGAATACAACATTGTCTGACAGCGCCATCGATGTGGAGTGGCCATCCCACAGGCATGTGAGAGTCTTCCAGGAGTCCGTCACCATTTTGCTCTATGATTGTACCCAACATGGGGACATCAATAGTTGCTTTGAGGCTGACTTGAGCACGTTTGCACTTCCATGTGTCAGGTGCCAATAGGCCTCTGCCAGCCAAAAGCTCAAGCGACGAGAACTGGGGTTGGTCATTCGCTGGTAACACCTCTTCTCTGATGACTAACTTCAGCCCATGTAGTGGCTGGGGTTGCTCCTTTTGAGGGTCTTGAGGTGATTGAGATGTGGTGTCCTTGGGTGTTGTGTCTTCAAACCAGGTGGGACGGACTGACTGGACTCCTATGGGACTTGCAGAACTAGCGGTTTTAATGCTTTCTCTGCGCAGGCTATGGTAGACGGGCGGGATCATCCATGCCGGCACAAAGACTGTGATAAACTGCACGTTCCAAATGACCTGCAAATTTTGCGGCTTGACTTCAGGCGTGATACATCTTACCTGACCATCGATCACTCTGGTGTATGATTCAGCGCGGTCGAAGGATGCTGTGACTTTCAGGCCTAGGTACAGTTCCCTAAACCAGTATTCCTTGAGCATCATAAAGGAAAGGTGAGGTGCCCTCACTTCCAATACGTGCGAGGCTGGCATTAGAAGAGTGACCATCCATTCAGCTAAGAATTCAATCATTTTGGCTTCGAGTTTGGGGAGGATGGCTTGAACTGCTCGTAGTGCACCCACGATGTCCGGGACATGCCTACGTGAGGGCAATCCAACTGTTCGCTTGGCATACTCGTCAGCAAAGTAAAGTCTGCACAACTTTGAGACCCACTGGCTCGGTTTCTCCATGTCTATGGTGATCTTAGCCAGGGGCCATGGGTCTGGGAGCGTGGATAAACAGTGCAATAATTCGGAGGTTAGGTCTGCTGAGATGACTGGGAGAGCTTCTCCTTGCGGGCGATAGTCAACTGCAGGGCCTACCGTGCCTTTGCTTTTTTGCGTGTGGGTGCGGGCGGCACTATGCACTGCTTGGATGGTGGTCTCATATTGACTGACCATGGCTCTTAAGTACTTGCATGCGCGGACAGCTGCTCTTCTTGTGTTTGGCCCGTCTTCGGGCTGGTTCTTGGCAGCTACTGCAAGGATGTCTCTCGCCTCTTCTTCTGGCGACCGTTTGGGTTCCGTATCAGGTGCAGGTGCATTGAGAGCGGTACCTTGGACTGGCGCTTCTTTTGCGCGCCATCCATCAAAGAAGTATATGCCAGGCAAGGACAGGATCTCCTGTTCTGGGCCCGACTGTGCTACTATGTGCCCCGTGCGTGCTTTGTACAGTCCTGAGGGTAGGCACACGTAGGTGGGAGAGGGTGTGCGATCAGCAGCGTAGGCATATAGGACAACTTCAGAGAAAGGGAGATCTTGCTCGGGGAGCCACTTGTGTTGAGTTCGTAAACCTGCTTCAACTTCTTGGAGGCGCTCCCTGTTTAGCCATCGTAGGTCTGACCCTCGCACCAATATCAGACGATATCTCGCTCGCTTCACTTCGTCAGCTTGCTGGTCGTAGTATTGATTGGCGATTGCAAGGGGAGGGAACTCCCAGGTTGGTGCCGAATTCAGTGACCATCGGCTTAACTGTGCGAGATTCTCTTGAACCGGGTCAGGGTCAAAGTCTGGCCACCTCCACGTCGTTTCTCCTCTCCGGAGGCCCCGGATGCCGTATGCAATTGTGGCAATCACCTGCGCCATGCCCATGAGCCCCATCATGTCCAGCGGAGAGACTAGCACTGTTAAGGATTTGGACCGGGTGAGCCCCACAGTGATTCTGCCAAGGCAGTCTTCAGTATCTTCTGTAGGAGAGCCATTGGAGTAGTATTTAGTGTTGAGAAATCCAATACTGGGCTGAGCTACGATTGATACCTGTGCTGTTCCTCCTGCTGAATTGGCTATTGTTTCGACACGCAGGGTGCGAACATAATCCCTTTTGAGCACGGAGCGATTCAAGTTGTTCTTGTGATCAGTTGCGGTGGTCATAGTAAAAAGCCCGTCTGCAAATCCAGCATTGTGAGGGAAGGGGGTGAGCACCTCTGACACAAGAGTCTCTAAATCTGTCGCTACCAACCCGTTAATCCTAGCATTCGTATCCCAAAGCACTAATTGGAACCCTGGTGGCTTGTCGGGAAGTCCTCCCGAGGCAAAACTTCCCAGTTCCCATAGGCCATTGATCTGCCTGCAAAGATCGGGATATCTAACTGCAACCACTGCATGGTATGTCACAGGACTAACTCTGGAGCTGGAGGGAAGCATTAACCCCCAAGCATGGATGTCACTCACTCCGGCGGTTTGGGAATTTAAGACTGCTTGTATGTCACCAGGAGGGTAGCGGCATGTTGCAAAATCCAGGCAAGGCGCACGAGAGACCGTGGAAAATTTAGAGCGGTACCCTCCAGCAGTTCTGAGTCCACAAATCGGGAGTGTCGTTGCATATTGGGTTGGGCGGCTTCAAATTGGGCTTTGAGGCCTGGAAGCACAGTGCTGGCTGCTCTGAGGTCTTCCTCATCCTGCGGCGAGAGGTGACTTGTCCATAGCTGACCTAACGTGGACTGTCCTCGTTTGAGGATTTGACTAAGAGCCGCTAAACCTTCATTTGCCGAACCGTCCAGCAGTCGGATCATTGCATCGGCAAGGTTGGCTGGCATGTAATAATTGCGGTCGCTTCAGTCCATGCTTTTTGGCTAGCAGTAGTTGTCGTGACCTTTTTGCGTTGCGAGCTGCCCGATCGATGCCGCCAGGTGTCTGCTCAGAGTCTCCTGTCCACAAGACCAGGGGTTGCTGTTTCAGCAGGCTGATAACTGCAATCTCGCGGTCAGTACCATACTGCTGGCCTTCATCAATGACCAGGAGGGAGAGCTCTTGCATAAAACCACCCATTGTGGACCATTGCATGGTAAGATCCTGGGCTACCGTTCCCCCGGTGGCTAAAATTAACTGACACTTGTTCAGCATTTGCCTTCTTTCTCTCGGGTGGATATCAAATTTCGTGTGGGAGTAACTGCTTTTGTTGCGCTCTTGGTCTCCCACCAGCCTACCTATGCGCCCAAACACCGCCGACGGGGGGTCGAGCCATAGGAGGAGGTCAGCAAAGGATCTAGTGCCGGAGTTCTCTTTACAAATGAACAATATTTTGAGGCTGTCGGTATTGTCGATTTCAATCAAGGCCAGGATGAGGATTGCCATCGATTTCGACTTGCCTGCTCCGAAAAGCCCTTGGATACACAGATCTAGCCGATTGGTGAGCAACGCCATTGTCACTGCGCAGAGTGTGCCTTTAACATGTCCGTCAATCTCAGCGGCAAAGGATAGTGCCGTGGAGCGGGTCCAGGGGTGAAGCTCGCCCTCTACGTGACATGGAATTAGCACTAGACGTAGCAACTGGCCGCACAAATGCAAGAAATGTGATCTTTTGTTGCCCTCCATTCCTTCCACTGCCGTTTGTACATTATAGATACCTAATCCTAGGTGGTATCTGCACGGGGAGGTTTGCGCGACAGCGGTAAGCTCTCGGGTAGGCTTAGTACATCCGAACATCCACATTGTATGTAGGAAGAAGGTCTTTGGGACCGGGCTTTTCTGTCCCTGGACGGTCGGGATCCAGGTGCTGGCCGGAGGCACTATACCAGTCTTGGAGAGCTTCGAGTTGTTCCTTTGCAAAAAATTCAATGGCTGGTCCTGAAAGGAAAGCAACTTCGATGAATTTGGGGTTGCACTGTCTATATATGCGTGAGGCAGCTAGCTCATCCTTTTTTTGGATGCGCGCGGCGTGATGGCTAGGACCAAGCCAAACAGTGATTTGAAGGTCCTCTCCGTCATCAGCTGGTGCTTCTGCTGTACCTACCATGGCAATAAGTCTACCCGTGCCAATGGGGCTGACTTTGTGATGGTGCGCATCGCTGACTAGTTACTACAGTTTTACCCAGGCTTGGATGTCGGAACGCGAATGCATCTTGTCCGCCTTTGACTTTCCAGTGTCCAAACTCGCTACCTTTGAAGAGAAATTCAAGGGCGATGGGTTGCGATGGTTGCCGGACAGGTCCTGCACTTTGCATTGGTAACCCTGTTTCATTATAGCCTTCATTGGGGGCTGAGCATGGGCAAATAATAATCTAACATGTAGACAGCCATGGGCAATTGCAAGGTGCCAAGGAAATGTTGTACCATGGTGGTATAGTTGAGCAACTTGGTCCTTGAGGAGATAGTGACTGTTGCCAACGTGGCTGACCCAGGGTCCCTGGAAGTTCAGTGCACTGGGTTGGGTGGAGGTGAACTTGATGAAGATTGGGACGGCTAGCTTGCAAAAAGGAAGCGCATGTGTATGAGCCATCTCTCAGCAAACAGACGATTGGAATGCAAGAGCTGGCACAGTAGCAGGCACTGCCCACACACAAGAATACCTGCTACTGCACATTGCCATGTTTCCCATAGGTGCACACTTCTGGTGCCGCGTCTTAGGAATGCCCAGTGCGAACCAATTGCAGGCGCAAATCATCAGTCGGGCCATGAAACTGTTGCGCTTCTGCCCTATCATCCCGGCACACAGGAAACCGCCGTGGCCCGGGTACATACATGGCCGGCTTTTCACTAAGTTACTAGTTGCACACCCGCTAGTCGGAGTGTGTCTGTAAGGCTTCTGTTTTGCGGGACATGCGGCTTGGCGACTATTTTACTCCCTCGAACAAAATCGCAGCCTGTGGGGTGTGTCCATAACGGTGGTGCCTCGTCGACTCCTATGAGCGACACAGCAAGCGGTTGCAGCCCTTTGCTTAGCCACTGTTTGAGTTGGTGTCCTAGACCTACTTTACTCCCATGGAAGGCGTGCACTATTGGCGGCAGGCTATACCCTATGGTTAACTCCTTGCTTTGGAACAACTTGTCTTCTGGAAGACAGAGATGGGGAGTTGGCTGGGAAAACTGACATAGGGGAGAGTGCACCTTGCTCGAAAATGGGGCGCGCCCAGGTAAGGAATGGCGGGGTCCGCTCGACAAAGTCCGGTCTAAGGTATCGGCCATCTCCATGACGTGGCCATTCTCCTTGCTCCGGGATGGGGAATGCAATGGCTCCCGCCCATTCGCCCAACATCGCCCATGCATGTGTCCAGTCAAGCGGGGTTCTAGCCTTACATCCTAGTAGGGGGGTGAGAAGCAGCCCGCCCCTCATTGCTTCCGCAGGGTCTTCTGGCACAGCGGTTGTAGCAAGGAAACTGGCTCGGCGGCTATCTTTAAGTGCGGTGATCCAGTCATCTGCTGATCGGCGGTTGGCAGGGTGAGCTATTCGTCTTGCCTTTGGGGCGGGTGCATCACTCGGACAGGAGCTTTGGGTAGTAGCCGGGGGCATGAATGCATCCGGGGTTTCTTGGTCCATCAACATCAGCTGCGTTGGTCGGGATATGCCCTGTCACAATGATTAAGCCGGCATTGAGTTCAGCTTTGGCTTCTGTGGCAAGGAGTACTGCCGGAGGGCACTGGCTAGAGCTGGCCATTGTGTTGTGTTGCATTGCTTCGGCTCTGCTTGCCTTATCCGTCATAAGATTGATTAGTTCGGCTATCTCAAACAATGAGGTCGGCACACAGTCAGAGTCGATTAGTGCAAAATTTACCGTGGGGAACATTAAGCACAGCGCCTCCAGAGCTGCAGCACCAGCCCAGGTATAATGGACCTGATGCAAACCTGTGTCAGCATGAATGGGAAAATAAATGGCAGTCGTTTTCTCCCGGTAAGGGCCAGTTACTGTACATCGGCCCTTGATCCAGGGTGCAAGTTGCGGCCAGTAGGCTGGAGGATCAGTGCCTGACAGTTTGCGATTGTCCACATAAACATAAACAGTGGCATACTGTGGTAACCATGAGAGATTATCTATGATCCACTGGAAGAGCGTTTTATGATGGACCTGGCTGGCTGCGGGGCGTTGGACGCCGTTCCCTTCGTCCACCATGAGTGCGGGGTATGTCAGGGGTGACCGGGGCATTCGACAAGAGCCGACATCGTCCCATTTCCACCTTTGTTTGATATCGTCCATGCCGAGTGGGGTCTCAATTTCTTTTTGCGAGAGGAAAAGTTCATCAAGCTGGTGGCTTAATTGTGTGACCTCCTGGACATTGAAGAAATCTATAGGTGCGGCAATTTCCCACTGTTCTCTTGGGGGAGGCTCGGCCCCTTGTTGGAAATACGGAGCGTCATCTTCTGCTTCGAGGGCGTCAAAGTATTCTGTATCACTGTCCATTGACACATCCTCGACTGTGTTATCTGGGGCGGTTGGTTCTGCTGGTTCGATGTCTGTATCTGAGTCATCAGGGTCAGGCGACGTCAATGAACCTGTTTGGTGTCATAAGCTGTTGCAGCATGTTGACGCCGGCTTGACCCTGAACAGCCGGTACCATAAGCTGTTGCAGCATGTTGACGCCGGCTTGACCCTGAACAGCCGGTACCCGGGTGTCAGGTGCCAAGTGACCAGGCGAAAATAGTGAATGCTATATGAGCAGTGAGTGCAAAATGTGTCAACAGGATTGGCTGGGCTAGGGAAACCCCGAACACCCGGCACCCGGGGTCAAGGTTCCCCGCTGCGGGGCCAATTCGTTGGAGGTGAAACAGGTAGGAAACAAAACAATCAGGGTTTGTCTTACACCTTAGTATGCGAATTGATGTCGGATGGCTGACCTAGCTATGAAAACTAGTGGAGCCACAAAAGCTGCAGTGCGAACAATTGAGCCACTGACAGTTGATGCAACCTTCTTTGCCCAAAGTAAATGTTAGTTCGACAGAAGTTGAGATGACTACCGGTTACAGGACCTGGGACACACGCCTAACCAAGACAGCCGAGCAGACAAAAATCCCCTTAAATCCTCTTACTCCAATTTATGGGGGTCATATTTGAGTGGGTACTCTCCCTTACAGTAGGTTTGGGGGGAATTATCCTGGCACGCAGCTGCTTTTCTCTTGGCGCATCTGTGGAGTAGGCGGCATTAGAAATGGCACTGATCAGGTGCTTTCACACAGTCAGGTGCACGCAGTACTAGCTGTCTGTATGGTCAGTCAATGATCTCCATTTCCATATCTGCAACAGGAGAGGGTTGCAGAGTGTCTGATGATTGGTCATCTTGCATTCTTTTAAGGCGCTTTCTAATGCGCGTGAGATGCTCGCGGGCATTGACAAGCCGCGTTTCATGGAAAGCTACTCTTTCACAGGCTGTCTTCTCCATGTTCTGTAACGTCGGGATGTCCACTGTGGCGAGGTCGACGTCCTGCCTGGATTCGCTGGCGGGCTCAGGGCTGCTAGCACCAGCAGTGTCAGTTGCTTGAGTCTCTGGCGATTCTTTGGGTGAATTTGCAGGCGACGATTCTTCTGTTGATGTGTCGTCGTGGGCTGCGGGCTGTTCCGGAGGTTGCTGTTGCTCATCATCTTTGCTGTGAGCTGCAGAGTGAGAGTCAGAGGATAACACGCCGGTACCCGGGGTATCCGTTTGCGCTTTGTTCGCAGGCAGGGCCGATGGTGGGCCTGGTCTTCTGTGAGATAAAGATTGTGCACTGATTTTGTCAGGTGGCTTGCTTTGCTGCTGGGCTGGAGCTTCTGCCACCACGCCTGTACTGGGATTGGACGATGCGGCAGTTGCCGCGTTGTCTGTGCTTTGTTGACTTGCGGCCAGCAAATTGGCTGGTTTTTGGGTCTGTCTAGCCTCCGCTGGTCGACTATCTGCCAACGTTTGTTGGTTCGCCTGATGAATGATAGAGTCCGTAGCCCTTTGGCTCAAGCCTTGGCTCAAGTTTTCGGTTCAAGTTACCAGTAGCCGAGCACACCTGTTGCAGAGGAGAGTACTGGTAACTGCGTAGTTAGCCCAGGGGTAAGGGACTTGTTGCGTAGTTTGTAGCTGGGGCGACTTACTGTGCTCGATTCCTCCTGTGCTGTCGGACCCCCCCCCCTTTTTAAGGTTAGATTGTGTTTCAGTTGGTTGCTCTCTTTTAGTTTTTACCTGGCCCTTAGATATAGAGCAACTGGTTGAGAAAGTGTGCGAACCTTAGTTTCTGTTTTTTGCTTGCTCAAATCTCTGCGATTGGCATCGAGCTTCAGATCTTAAGGTTTGGTTTTCTTTGTTGCCTGGGTGTCTGTCCAAGGACGTGGCAGGCACCTTGCGCAACCTACACTCACCCCCTTTTTGTTTAGACGATTTGTCTTCACACAGGGTGTCTGTCCTAAGACGTGACAGGCTCACTGTTTTCATTTTTCCTCTTGAATTTTTGCACTCACACAGTGTTTCTGTCCAAAGACGTGACAGGTCGCTGTACTTTTACTACATTGCTCTACCAAGTTCCCCCTTTTTTTACCTGATTTGACGCCAACACAGTGTATCTGTCCAAAGACGTGACAGGTCACTGTTCTCTCCACTGCACTGCTTTACCAAGGTCCTCTTTTGATCTGATTGCTTTCTTCTCTCTCTTTTTACCAGTTTGAGTTCACACAGTGTATCTGTCCAAAGACGTGACAGGTCACTGTCCTTCTACTCCACCGCTTCACCCAGGTCCCTCTTCTAACTTGAATTGGTTTGTTTCCTCTCGTCTCCTCTGTTTCTCTTCTGGACTACTCTCTATTTCACACAGTGTGTCTGTCCAAAGACGTGACAGGTCGCTGTTCTCTCCACCGCTGCCTCTGATCACACAGTGTATCTGTCCAAAGACGTGACAGGTGCTCTGTATCCTCTACCCACCCCCCCTCTGTTTTGCATTTCGTGACACCTCGTCCCCCCCTTTTTTAATTTAAGTTGATTTGTTAAATCGGTTCTCGTTACTTCCATTTCGAACCATTTCGAACCTATTGAAGTGACTCCATTCTTTACACTCTCTTACCTTGTTTCGTTTCTCTCCCCCTGCTCTACGGGTTTATCTGTCCAAAGACGCGACAGGTACTCCCCCTCCCCTATCTTATCTCGAGCTACTTGTCATATCACTCACACACCTCTCACATACAACCTTTCTCTTGGTGAGAAGACAAAGCCAGAATGGCTGAACACATCGAGGCTCAACAGGCTGCTGCGGAATATCTCGGTGCACTTGGATTGCATGCCACTCTCATGGTACATTTTCCGAGTAAGATCAAAGCACCTGAAGGCATACTTCTGACCACCTATGATCAGCTGCATTCACAGATAGCGAAGCAAGAGACTACTGCTTATGCGTTTCCCTCTTTTGGAGCAGCTCAAAGTGCAATGAAAACACTGGCAACGATGCAACAGACTGTTATACTTATCTATGAGTGTCATGCCAGCACTGGCCCAGTCGAAATAGCAGCAAAAGTTTTTGACACTTGCCAGAGACACATTGCAGCCATTCGAGAAATAAAGCGGCTCACTGGAACCCTCAAATATCAAAAGTATCCTACTGTACTATATCTTGTCAAAATGGATAGCCTGTCAAGCAGTCCAGCCGTAATTGAATGGCAAATCCCTGACACGATAACTGATGAGCTGATAATGCCTGCCCGTATCGCCTTTGAACATTTTGTTGGCAAAGAACTACGACAAGGGCAGTATCCAGGAGTCAGCGAGACTAGTACATCACCAAATGGCTGCTATAATTCTGACAAGTCAAAAGGAAGCGTGCCGCTTACCATCAAATATGAAAAGAACTCTTGCTTACAAAGAACCAAAATCCGTGAAGCAATCGAATCGTTACAGAAAGAAATTAACACAGCACAAGACACCCAGTTTCAGATTAAAGAAGGTATTGACTGGACTCGTTTACATAAACTGCGGGAGGCTGCTACCTTCACTGTTATGTCCACTCGGCACTTAAGTGATCAAGAACGAAATGCACTTGCGCTGGAGCTCATGTCCTTTAGAATTAAGTACTTCTTCCTATCTAAAGCTCAAGTAATGCTGAAACTAGAAGGCATGGAAATCGAAGTGCTCCGCAATTTATTGCATTGTTCAACAACGTACTTGCCCTTTGGGCAACGCCAGCAATCGACACAATTTGTCCTTAGTCAAGTGACTGCCATGGACAGCAACCGGTACCGAATTGAAGTAAGGTATGCACCAATAGGCAGTATGCCCTTTATACCACTTCAAATTGCAAAAAGTAGCATCATCCCACTCCTGGAAAATGAAGTAGCAGTCATTGACTCAGAGCTCGGTCTTGCACTCATTAATGCGTTTTCAGCATCCAAATTTGAATTTCAAACAATCGTTAATGAAGACAATGCCAATGTCGCGATGCTCACCTTTTGGATCCCTCATGAAGTTAAGCAGAACTTCCCATGTTCTTTCTCAGTCAAGGACAAAAGAGGAAACAATATTGTCTGCACGATAGAGCATTGTGGAAACATACTGCCACAAACTGGTGCACCGGGTGAACCACCCAGGCACGAGACCAAAGGAGAGCATTGGCGTAGAGTTGGTGAAAAGTGTAATCCGAGCTTCAAAAACAGACTCACTGTCATTGCCCCTGTCAGCACCCAGAATGCTTCTCAGAAGCGACGGTTCGGACTTCTGAAGGACTCAGCAGTTGACTTGCAGACTCAACAGGTATCATATACGTATTCTGAAGAGACCTACCCGTGGATTCTCTTCCTGGAATCTATTCCTGTAATAGATACACTGGACATCTTTTTGACTCATTTTAGTCATTTTGAAGCAGTGAACAGTGCAAAAGGAGAATTCTGCAAGCAAAACTTCCTTAGGTTTGAACAAGTGTCCAAATTTACCAGAATCATGATGTTTGAAATCCCGTCAGGAAGGCAATGTCAAATCAATCGAGTTGATGGCCTCGAAAGCTCATTATACCTTACTAAGGTCGATGCTTTACAAATATACCCCTTCAAAACTTGTTATCTCGTTATGCTCGTGCCTCCCCACTTTGACTTCAGTACCATGCTAACTGCTGATACTAAAGTTGAAGCCATTGCTGCATGGAAATTTAGTACATTCGACAACAACAGAACCAATTTTAAAACCACCGCGGTACTTTCGACAAGCTCCACACAGCACCAGCCGCTCATGAAGGACAAACGAACTGACCAGGGTGCCAAACTGCTTAGGACCCCGTCTGCCCCCCCCAGCAGCAAGAAAGCAATTGACCAGCTTCCGGCTTACGCAGTTTTAGGCGTCACCCCCCCACCAACTCCGCCCTCCCAGCAGGTCAATCCGTATCAAAACAGTCCCCCCCTCACTGAGGCTGTTGCTGGGGCAAGCGTCCATGACACTGCGAAGTCAAATGCAGAGCGGTCAGGCAGTCAAGGTGAACTTAATGGTGCGCAGCGTGCTGGTAACGTTCCAGAAGGGCAATTAACCCATGGGGATGCACGCACTGACCCCCCTACTGTCAGCCCAACCATCCCATGGACCAACCTACCTGCTAGTCACCCAACTAACCCTGGTGAGCAACAGATTACTGAAATGGTTGTTGATCAAGACCATCACGGAAATAATATACGCAAAAGCGAGGAGGAAGATAAGGAGATGCTCCCTCCCCAACCGGCACTTCTCTCCACCCCCGTCAAGAAACCCCCTACACGTGAAGGAGAAGCTCTTAGCAGTCAGAAAACTAGCATCCAAGAGCCCAAACTTACTTGTGGTGAAGTGAAAGGTGGGCTTGCAAGCAAAGGCAGACTGTCTAATAAACCTTCTGACCCTGTTGTCACTCCGTCCTCCCCACCTGGTGTCTCCCCTTCCTCACCAAATGATAATGCGAAACCTGAGTGCAGTGACCCCATTGTACCTACACTTCCAAGCCAATGTCAGCCTCCAGATCTTGCCTCTAAGGCCCCTATTAGAAATGATCCTTCGCCAGAAAAACAGCCATTGTTACCTGATGACTCTATTGTCGTAGAAATCGGTGAAGATCCCCCTGGCATTGCAACCCCCACAAGGACCAAGTCTTCCCAGGCCTCCTCCTTACATCAAGGAGAAGCACTTCCCCCTATCCAGGCTGCCCTTAAACGCAGTTCTGTCCTCCCGGCCAACGACAAAACGCGTGTGTGCATTGATATCACTGGGGAAGATGACCATACTAAGCAAAATGACCCCGCCCAGACATCCTTTGAACGTGAAACTCAAAGTCAGTCCCAACCAGCTCAGTTTGCCTCTCTCTCTCCTTTTGCTGAATCCAGCCGCAAATGGTTCCCGACCCTTGATGCTCCCGTTATTGCGGCCTTAGCTAATAAAGCCCAAGACATTGCGATTAACTGTGGTCACATGTCTAGCATGAATACTGCATTGTACCTCCTATCAAGAGGGCCGTGGATCCCAACACATGTTAGTATCCATGTGCGACAGGCAGCCCTTGCAGCAGTAGGGGTAGGGTGGAGTTGGGTCCATCAAGTACCTACGGTTTTTCCCTTTACATGTTTTGATGCCTGCCTGTCCCTTGCAACACTCAGCACCATTCCCCCTAACGGCACTGCACAAAACGATGCAGTATATGAACTCTACTCAATCATTTGCGCAAACCTTAGTCAGAGTACTCGTAATTTTCTTTTCTCCAGATTTGTATTACAATGTCAGGTGTGCTTACAGTCTAGCGCAATACCAATTGACACCTTCACTGCCACAGTCAAGCCTAATACAGGTATAGATGAACTTTGCGACTTGTTAGTTCCAATCTGGAATACTAATGAATTGACAGAGTGTCAAGCTTGTTCATGTCTAGACACTGCCAATGCCAAGTGGAAATGCGGCAAATTTGGCCCCTTGATTATCGTTCGAATCAAAGTACCCCCAGGATGCTCCCTTCCGAAGCTCGAGGAAGAACGACTCCCGCTTGGGCACAAATTCATGTTCCAAGACAGAGAGTACGAAATCCAGTGTCTCATAGCCACCACTAGGCTTGACTTTGACAGCCAGCTCATAGTCCTGCATACTAGTCAGCCTGGAATGATAAGTATGTACGACCATAACAATGGTATACGAGTTGCGGACTGTAAGCATGTCAGCGGGAAGCTCCTCATCAGTGGGCTTGTCATACTGCCAGTTAAGTCACCCAAAGCAATCCTAATGACAAAGCAACTTTCTGAAGCAGCAGGAGGAGGTGAAGTTGCGCAGTATCGCAAAAGACAGTTAAAGGTTGTCAAAGGCTTTCTCAAAACGCCTCGGAAGCAGAAAAGAACGCGAACCTCGCAGCTCTCTCCCCCCTCATGCAAGAACAATGCGAAAACCAAGTCGAGCAAGAAAAGGGCGAAGGTGACCAGACATGGACCCCCTAAAGATAGTAAGAATGAGAATGTAGTTGAAGAGATTGACCCTGAAGGATTACCTAGGATTATCGCACATGCAACGCTGGCCAACGTTGGTGTTATCTCGATGTTTGATGGAGTCGGATCGGTCTATCACATCATTAAGAAAAAACTAGGTAAACCCCCTACTATCTTCATCGCAGCAGAAATTGACCCTGTCTTACGTCGGCTTGTTGCTGCCGAAATAGGACTGCGTGAAGACCAACAGTGGGCATATACGATTGAAGGGGTTGCTACCATCTACGTTAAAGATGTATGGGATCTAGTTGCCCGTGACTCTCTGATCCTTCGTCAAGCCAAGGCAATGTATCCTACAATCAAGTGGATTGTTGTTGCAGGATCTCCCTGTCAAGATCTGACTTATGCAGGTTACCTAAATGGATTGCTTGGGCTGACAGGTCAGCGAAGTATGCTCTTTTTTGTGGTCTACCTCGTAATTCTGCATCTTCAGAAGCTCTTTGGACCAGAATCGGTCCGATATTTGACAGAGAATGCTGGAAGCATGCAAATTGTAGAAACTGACCGCAAACCTAAAGGCATGCATCGCCTTGAGCAGTCTGAACACTTCCAAATGTTTCTATATTGTCTTGGACTTCCTAGTAAACAACCAACCAATCGGTGGGTATGGGACACTGGTCCCTATTATGGCATTCAGCGAAAAAGGGTATTTCTACGGAGTCACATGGACACAGAGAAACTGGCCAGTGTTCCGCTCACTTTTATCGATGAATGGGGCCCTTTAGTGACCTTGAACGGTGAAAACTTACCATTGGCCCCATCACTCCGAACAAGAGGGCTGTCAAACAATGGAATCCTGAAGCTTTCCTGGACAGGCTACCAGCCCAGTGCACTCCTATGGGATTATTCCTTTTTTGGTGGGAGGAAATCTTTCATGTTGTTAGCCCAAATGGCTGAGGGAGTTAGGGTCCCAAACCTGCCATGGGCAAGCTTCATCCCTGCTCACTTTCTCCCCATATGGAAAAGTTTCCTTATTACTCTTCAAACAGACAGAGCGACCACATCCAAAAAAGATGAACTCATTGAACAACTAGTGCCTATCTTTCATAACCCAAATATTGTGCTGCCAATGAGAATTCTGACGGTCCAAGAAGTACGCAAACTAGCAGGACTTGAGAATATCTTAACGACAGAAAGACATGGGCCTTCTCTTCTCACGGATAAAGTGATTCGAGACTTTTGTGGAAATAGCTTTCACCCATCTCTCATCAGTGCGGCTCTCGGTACTGATAATCAGCTGCAACAGTGGGTTGAGGGAAGCAATGATGCGCAGCCGTACCACAAAGACCTACCGAGTATTCAAGAAGTATATTCCAAATACCAAGACCTGCTGAAACTGGTTCTGGAACAAGCAGCCGCTCGAGGAGTTCAACTCAAAGATGACAAAGTTGACTTTGAAGCGAAATGGAGGCACTATACTCTTAATGACAGTGTCGAATCAGCTTGCCCTCCAATAGTGCACCAGCCGACAGTTTTCGCCTTTTTACAAGGATCCAAACCTCCGAAGTATCAAGGAACCCACAGTGAGGATAAACCCCCCTTTGGGGATAAAGAGCTGAGCAATATTATAACCCGAACTCGGATTGATTGGGTGCTAGAGTCCTCAAACACATATGAAAATGTTACCCTGTCAGCGCACATGCTTTACTTGGCTGTTAAAAATGGTCTTGGATTTCATGCTGAAGCTCAAGAGATCAAAGCAAAGCATATTGAACTGTTGAGAGAATATACGGGTGCTGAACAACTTACTGCTATCAAACAACTATTTGTTGTTTTCCAGATTGCAACGCTTAGTGTAAAGCACCAATTTCCCTACGGTTTTATCATTTGGGCACCGAAAATTATGCAACCTCCCCTTATCTATGTTGGGGTGCAGCGACCTTGCCTGTTATTCCTGTTGCTTTCTCATGAGCCTGATCAACCGTTTCGCTTTGGAACGGTCGCCTTTGACTATCGTCAAAGTAAAGATCTTCTTATTCATGCCAACATGCCAAAGATATTTGCTGATGTGGTGCAAGTTTCCTATCATACATTTGCGACTTACCCGATACTTGCTCGAATTGATGATGGACAACACTATATACATCTGAGTGAATTTGCGGCTTTACAGTGCCCTTTCTGTGCTTTGTGTTATTTGCACACACTTGGTGCCCCGCAGTGCTTTATGCACAACGCCTCGCCCGCTAGCACTGTCATCCATTTGCTTGGTGGATTGGATGGCACGGGAGGCCTAAGTATTATAGGTGTATTAGCACGAGATGTCAGTGGTGCCACTCCACAATGGATTGTCATACATGTGGTTGACAATCACCAAGTTCGAGCCATTGTAGACTCTGAGTTCTTTGTTGCGTACAAAGTTGCCACCCCCTTAGTATGGTCACCAATGTGGTATACGCAGTCATCGTCCATGCGACGAATGCCCAGGCAACTTGGAACTCGACTCATACAATCGCATGCACTGGACCCATCAGGAGAATATCTTATCTCGGCAAGTACGGAGGAGTGGAGCAGGCTGCTCTTCGCACTGGGAGAAGCCCCAACGGAGGGAGTAAATTGAACTTTTTCACTCGAAATAATGATGATTCTGCGGAACCTGCCTGCTCCACTGCTCCGTACTATGCTCAAGATGCTTATGAGATGTGTCAAAACGACGTATTTATACCGAACAGGGACCCAATGCCCGCCATATTTATCAAAGATACGTGACCTATCAATATTGCCCAATATACTCCATGTCCGAACACCATGGTGGAAGCTAACCCTGCAACATGTTGCCGCACTTTTCCATCAGGGTGTTGATGAGTTTTATCAGCAACTTATGTGTGACTCGCGGACATTACCTTCTCTTGCAGTAGAAGAAATAGGAAGAGGCATTCTCGAATACCGAAAAGCTATCAGACATGATCTTCCATTTAGGCTCAAACGATTACACGTGTGGAATGTATCAGGGTGGACACTTGCAACTAGAGCAGGGGATGCCAAAATGCGACTCATTAAGCGATTGCTACGAACAGGCCCGGTTCTATTACAAGAAACCAGATGGCATGCTGAGACCCATCAGGTCTTGTACCATAATATACCAGGTATTCAAGTTGCACACACCCAAGGATTGTTAACAGAAAGAGGTGGAGTTTCGGGTGGTTCGGCAGCCCTAATTCCACCTGGGTGGAAACTTGACCGAACAGAAGTTGTCATACCAGGTCGCATTGTCCTTGCCGTAATCCAAGACAGATATTCTACCATCGGACTCTTGTCAGTGTACCTACATCCACAAACCAAGGTCGCTGAGTTGAAAGAATTAATCACCTGGGTCAAGACCAGTAGAGTTGACTTTCCCCTTTATATTGGGGGAGATTTTAACCAAGTGGATGCTAGCTGCCCGGACCTGTGGAATGAATTATTAGTCCACGCGCAAGTTCTCGACACGCATCCGCAACTTCACACCTTTGAAAGCCCTACTGGAAGTTCAGCACTCGACAGAGTATTATGTCCTACTGATTATATAGCTGCAGCCCAAATAGATGTTATGGTAGCAGCCAATAGGCGACATCACCTAAGTGGACACTACCAGCTCACCGCGACCTTTGTAGTTCGACCAAGGGTCAAAAGTGACATGAAAGACCCAGTCCATCAAACCATCCCAACTAACGTGTTTTGCCCTGGAAAGAACGAGGCTGACCCCTATATGGTTCCTAACGACCTACAAGAGCTGATAAGAAGGATACAAAGACTACCCCAAACAGATGAAGTTGAGTTTGTGTCCACCCTTTGGTCGTGGTGGAGACAACAACCTATTCCATCGGATCACCCTCGAATTCCTGAGCATGAACTTCTGCGGAAATTCCTTAAAATTCGAGCTGAGGTGTTACACGTACCTGCAAAGCATTTCCATGCACTCCAGGCTGCCACTTACCATATATTTACTTCCAACGGGGTTAGTGAGCTATATCCAGGAAAAATAACAATTCGAAGTGATCTGTTAAAACAGATTTTTGATTTTCTAGACCAGATCACGATGACTCGGCAATATCCCGCCCTTGAGCAGGTAAATCAACAAGCCAGAGGTATCGGCAATAACATTACGTTCTGGAACCGTTTGCGATCTATCTGCCCCAAGGGTGTCATTTATAATGGGCCGATCCTCAATCAGCAGGGAGAACAGTGCACCACCTCCCAGATGTTGGACGAAGCCATGCTTGACACGCGGAACTTTTGGTTTGTAAAGCCTCAAGACTCTCTTCAAGAATGGGAACCCATTTTACGGGAGTACCAGACTGCTTCGTCGTGGCCGAGTATCGAGCTTCCCCAGAAACAGGACTTTCTCCATACACTCCTTGGCACTAAAGATTCAGCCCCTGGCCCTGATGGAATCCCCTACTCTGCATGGAGGCTTTCCCCTGAAGATAGCTACCCAGTCCTAGATCAGCTGATGATGAAAATGTTAGCAGGCCTACAAGCTGCACCTGTACAAGTAGGGGTTTGGATCCCCAAGGCAAAAGTAGGTCCGACTGCTGACTATTTCAGGCCCTTAGGAATGCCCAATACTTGTGATAGGCTTGTTGATGGCACCATTGCTGCTGTAGTCATGAAAGCAACTTGTGCATATATGCATCCCTCGCAGGTCGTCATGAATTGCTTTAAAGAACCGCAGCGTGCTGTCCATGCCATACAAGCCTTACTGGATAGCAATACTCCCGTGGCTGCACTACTAGTTGACCTATCAAAGGCCTTTGAGCGGGTTAATCCCTATTGGATCTTACATATCCTGCGGATGCGTAACGCGCCGACATGGGTCTGTAATTATGCCAAATACATCTTATTTGGAAGGCTCATCCGCCATAAATTCAAGGCAGACTTCTGCCGCCTAGGGCGGTGCATGTGGGAGTTGACATGGGAAGGTCTTTTTCAGTGTTCCTATTCTGCTTGGCAATGGACCCGATATATCACTATATGAATCGTATCCCCCGGGTCCTTAGTGTTCAGGGATACATTGATGACAACACGATTGCAGGACCAGGACATGACATTACCTGGGTTAGTAGAGTCCACAAATGCTATCAATGTTGCTGGTCGGCAGGTTTTCAAATTGACCAGCATGCCTGTTGGCAAGCTATCAGCACTAACTGTCCCCCCTTTTCAGTCCAATCCCTGCCTGGGCGGATCGAAAGTGAAGTTATTCTCCGGCAAAAGAAATACCCCACCGCACGAGCAGCGATCTTATCGGCTATCCTTTCCCAAAAGACACTCCTACTTGCACGTGCTGACAAGTGTATAGGGTTGACCCCTCGAGAAGCTTGCGGTATCCTTAATGGAACAGACTACACACCCATATGCTCATTGCTGGCACTAGAGTGTAACTGTAGATGTAAAACAGCTCTAGTAATCAACAGCCCGCTTTCAAGCTGGGTGCTTCGTCAGTTAGATCAGTCAGGTTTCGGGGCACACTGCATCCAAGGTGTTGCGACCTCTCTCGGACTATTATTGCTAGGGCGCGCCCAATTGTCGGATCGTGACTTATGGACAGTAACTACACACCCTACTACCCTTAAACAAATCAATCCTAAGGCTGCGGAAAAGTTTATACATCGGCTCAGGCTGTTTCGGCAACCAGTCCTCTCAGTTGTCTCTAAGAGCATTGCTTTCAATACGTTTGCACAAAGTGTGGTACTATACACTACATCCTATTTTGGTGCTGCCACGGAAGATCTGCAAATGCTACGCGCGGCAGCAACGGAACTCTTACTAGGACGAAGTTGGATTAGACATGACCTCCTTGCATTCGTATTTCGACTGTGTAAAATTGCACCACTACTTGACCCGGGCGTAAGTATCCTTGTTTCTGCATTAGGGCTATTTCTGCGAAAAGGAGGAAAGGTTCATGAACTTTACATTGAAACTCCACCGGCAGTGAACAGACAAACACACGAAGTTAGGATACTATGGCAAGCGTGGGCACGTGTCGTTGGGGAAGGGGTCCTAACAAGAGCAGTATCAGGAAGTGGTACAATCAAACAACGAATAAACGCAGTCAAAAAATGTGTGCTCCATCACATGATGCAGCTAGCATCTCACTATATTCATAATAAGGTACTAACAGCTGGATGGACGGGAGGAATCAGCTGGGCATGGCTCAGCCATGCTTGCGAGGCCAACAAGCGATGGATTCCTAGTATTACTAGGTTCACCTTGTTACGCTGGGCAGTCAATGAGGATGATGATGAGTGGTTAGCACGACGTGGCCAAAGTCGGCAAAAAAAATGTGCTCTCTGTGCAAACTTTGGCCGTGCATACCCACTCGGCGGCTACCAAACTGCAATTTGTGAAACATGTATAGTAACCAAAAAGCTGACGGCCTTCACGACAGACTCCCTTGTCAGACTGCTTGAGGCATCACGCAGAGTACTCCCTACACAAGAAGAACTACCGGCAAGTGAAGACTGGGAAAAATGCATTGCATGTTCAAACGGAGACAATACTGTAGGACATTGGATTCGGTGGTGTGTAGTACCTATCAGCGCGTTAAGAAGCCTGACAGGAGATAATTCAATACTGTCGCTGGCCGAAGGGTCAAGAAAAAGCGCTAAGCACTTAGCAATAGCATCGCGAGTAGTTCATCAATTCAGGTTGCTACTACGGGAATCAGGTGCAATGAGACATCAAATCTCTGCTCCCCTTACCCCCATGGATACCTGGATACATAACCTCGTGCAAAGAGTACAAACAGAACGACCCCTGGACCTTCGTATGCAGCATATAAGGACACAGTTAGTTTCCGCCCACTGTTCTGTTGATGACTCGCTACTCTCGTGCTGTGACAAACCCCCACTTCACATTTCGTGTGCCCTTGCCCCTGCTCGAGTATGCATTACTCGTGAAGCAGTGGAAGCCAATCAAACAGTTGCGGTTGTCCCCTTAGGCTCTGAACCACTGCAATTAATTCAGCAAACTATCCAGGTCGGAACAGGAGTTTCCCCAAATGTCTCGCTTTCCACTTTCCAGTGTGAGTGTGGTGACTATCATTGCCGTCTTACGGCATTACAGCCTATAGGCACCGATGAAGTACTTAGTAGTTGTCTCAATTCGGACAAAACTACACTACTAGTACAATTTGACGGGTCCTGTCATGCTGATAAGGGAACAGGTGGGGCGGGCG
>CAMXCT020004931.1:0-26091 GCA_947184155.2 Cladocopium goreaui | reverse complement strand
GGGATCATGTCATACCTCTCGTGAAATGTTCAAGATGGTGTTTTTTGTCTGCTGTAATGGTATCATACCATGCATTGGTGAGCCCAAATGAAACTGGGTTCACTTCTTGCTGGCAATAGCACGCTGATGAAGCGCTCTGAGCGCCCTTCGATGTTCATCCAGATCCTCAGGAGGGACCCTCCTGCGGACTCGCCTATCAGGGAAATTTCGTTCCCGCAGGTTGGTTTGCAAGGCATGTTCCGCTATATAAACTGCTGGTTGCTGGAATAAAACTCGCTCCGCGAATCTGTCGAGATGGACTGTCCACTCAGCAAACATATGGTTGTGGGACAGTTGCTTCCTGAGACGCGCCTCTGTTTGATGAAGGCTCCCATTCATATGCCACAATAGTAAAAGACTGTAATTGGAAGGCCAGTCAAGTGGGCACAGTGTGGCTGTTTCTTTCCATTTTTCGGGGGTAAGTCCTTCTGGAGAGGGAATGATCACTTCCAGAGTGGTACGATTCGATCCGAGGGGTTGGAGACCTCGCATCATACATGGTTCAACGAGCCCTGCGGTGTACCCATTGATGAGCTCCTGGAAGCTTCCAGCCATTTGAAAGTCTTCATCCACCCCCTGGTGAAAACCAGGCAAATTTTTAGCAACAAATTTGACTGCTTGGAGCAGCTGTTTTTCTCCTTCCACGGGAGTCTCGTCACAGGAACGTTTCGGGCACGTGAGGTTGATTTCTTGAGGTTTCTGTGCATTCTCAGGAGCATTCTCGAGGAGTTTGGGAGCAATTTTGCTGGCCCAACTAGCCGGAAACCATGCCAAGAGGGCAGAGGCGCCACTCGTAAGGTCCACTAACCCAGTAGTGCGCCGATGCGGTCGATCTGTGACTAGGACTTTCACAGGGCCACTCGGCGCTCGACTCCGATTCACTTCAGAGCTCTCGCGGGCTGAGCCAATGAGTTCAGACAGGATGGGCCGAAACCAGTAAGTGGCATACAAAAGGCATTCAGTTTCTGGAGTCACCATGGATTCAGCCAATCTCATCAACGAGCTCATCGCCTGGGCGAGCTTCTCTGCCAATCGAATTGTGAGAGCCCTAGCTGTTTGATTAAGGACATCTTCCACCTCCTTGGCACCTTGCCCGCGCAACCACAGTTCACCCGCCACACTCAGCAAGACGCGCGCAAAGTTTTCTTGGATGGCAATCAACGACAAGGTCAGTCTCGCCTGGAGCCACAGCGGCGGGAGAATGCCAAGGTTTTCTGGTATGCAGAATGGGTTTCCGTCAGGTTGGATATTGTCAATTAACATTGCCAGCTTATCAGCTGCGCTCCAGATCTCGTCCTCCGAGGGATCTTCAGCGGCTTCAGGTATGGGTGGACACCATGAGATGGTAGGATCTTCTGGATCACTTTCTCCATCGGTAGAGGCTGCTTCTTCATCCGAGGAGGGGTCGCTCACTGTGTCTCTTGCACCCTCCGGGCTTGCTAGTTTCATCGTGCCTGGATCAAATTGGCGATCTAGTGTGGCCAAAAGCTCCGGTTGCAACCGATGAGCATCAAAATAGTGGATACCAGGGATTACAACTAGCTGTCGATCCTGTATACCAACATGAAAGAAAACCTTGTGACCTCTATGTCGATGAACTAGGGCAGGTGACCCATTGTAAGCTGCACACAGCCAGAGGGGAGATTTGTAACCATCAGCAGCGTAACCATATAAGTATTCACGATCAATTGAGCAGGGGAAAAATCCACTGGTCGTCAACACATGGTCACGTGTGCGGGGCTCTAGCGCTGCAAGGACATTAGGGGGAAGCCGTAGCCTGTCTCTGCATGCCACTACCAGCCGATATCGTCTCCACACTCGTGTGCCATTGGTGGTCACTATCATGGCAATAGCAAGGGGCGGTTTATCTTGGGGAGTGAAGGGTACCGATAATCCCCAGTCCAGTATGGCACATCTGTCGCTAGGGTAGTTTGTAGGGCCATGGTACTGAATATCACGGCCTTTCAGCGTGAAGTACCCGTAATGGTAGACCCCTAGGGTCTGGGCCATTCCAAGCATGCCTGCCATATCAAGAGGCGAGACAATATAGGTATGGTCAATGGCTCTTGTCAGCGCTACAGTTGCTCGTCCATAGCAGTCCTCGCGCTCGTCTGCTGTTGAACCTCTCCGTCCTCCACTGAGAAAACCTACCCCTGTTTGAACAATGACAGCAATGCGTGCTGTCGCTCCTGCAGCAGAGGAGGTGGTGGAAACTCGCAGCCCACCGTACCACTCGGTCTGAAAGCCATGTTGGAGTAGCAACTTATGTACAGCCGTACGGTTGCACAAGACAAGCAGCTGCGAGGTCGCTCCCCGTTGCAAGTTACGATAATATTTCTTCAAGTAGGTACAAAAGGCTACCACATCCTCAACTGCAGACCTAAGATCCTTAGGTGCTTTCCACAATACTGTGCGGAAGCCTCCGACGGCTACAGTGGACTCATGTGGCACGAAATGGCCAATGTAGATGTGGTTGGACTCATGGAGGACTAGCTCCGGATATCGAACTGCAACTATCGCTTGGTAGGTCAGCATTGAAACTCGTGAGCTGTTAGGGAGAATGATGCCCCAGCGGTGAGGACCACAGAGTCCAGCTGCTTCAAGGGTCGTGGTGCTCTCAGGTACGCCAAACTCCTCTGGTGCTGTGGCAATCATCAAGACTGCGAGCACCGCTGCAATGAGGCTGCTGTGTGCATCCAACTGGCACGAAATTCGGCAGTGGAACACCCGCCTGAGGGCAACAGGCAGCTCGTAATCCTGCGGAGTGGATGTCCATGGGCCACTGTGCGGCTTGTTGGCAAGTCTCAGCAGACTGAAGAGCTCTGACTCCGGATCTTGGCTTGCATCAGGCCACAGCTGAGCTACAAGAGCTGCCATTCGTGCTGGTGGAAAATAGTCGCCTGACTTATCAAGTGCTCGAAGCCCCAATGGCCGTTGCAACAGTTTACGTCGATTGACTGCCGCTGCTCGGCCTTTGGACAGCCCTCCTGGAGTTTGCCTGTGGTCTCCAATGAAGACAGTCAGCATTGGCTGTTGTATGGCAGCAAGAGCTGCAATCTCATGGTAATTGCCATACTGTTGACTTTCGTCCATGAAGGCAAGCCAGGTGCGAGAAATCCAATGGCCAAAAGTGGAGTAGCGCATCGCCATTTCCGCCGTAGCTGAGCCACCTGTTGCGATAAGGATATTCTTATGTGAGATGATTCGATTGCGGTCACTACATCGGACGTCAATTTTGGAGGCGTAAGCCTCTCCTTTACCCTCCTCCATGCGTCCAATTAGCCTGCCGAAATTCTTGATTGTCGGGGGCGCAAGGTCACTCACTTGATCCGCCAGAGCTTTGGCAGCTACATTCTCTTTAGTGTAGACGATTGCAACAAAATCATTTAGTTCGCAGCTTAAGGCAATGAGCAGGACCGCCAGGGACCGCGTTTTGCCAGCACCAAAGACCCCGGCAATACATAAGTCAGATCTTCCAGTCATAATGGCCAGCAAGAGTGCAATTGAGACTGTCAAGACATGTCCATCACCGTGTGCTGCTAGGGGAAGGAGATGTTCACGATAGTAGCTGTCATGGGCCCCATCCATCAAGATCGCGGCTGGTGTCAAAAAGCGGCACAGAATTCTGACTAACGCATCAGTCAGTTGCATTTTGCGCTCGCTAGCCATCCGGCGAACAGGTATATGCGGCTGCACGATGCCCATTGCCAATGGTAGGCGCGACTGGTTGGCTTGTGCAAACACTAAGAGTTCATGGCGGCTGCGTGTGTCTCCTAGAAAGGCCAGCTCTTCCCAAACGACGGCCATGGACGGGTGGTCTTCAATGGGTTTCAGCCAGTCCTGTGCAGGATCAAAATAACTCATTGTTTTAAGATGCTGGTCCAAAAGTCGCCCACAAAAGGTCCGAGCAATAGGCAGAGAGACAATAACAAGCTCCAGCAACTTTGGGGCAATGCGCTTGAGCGCTCTTTGAACAGGGTTTTTGCTAGTTCCGCTCGACATCACCTTCTCATGTACCAGTGCTATGACACAACGCTGCTGATTGTCTGGCAACTGGAATATGCCCAATAGTGCTCTGCCTGCCATCACGTTCGCTTCCAAGTTGCCTAGGTTCCCAGCTTCACAGAGAGCACGCGGCGACAGCGCTGGCACGTCGGAAGGTGCACTAAATAACAGGAGTGGAGCACTATCAGTATGTAGGTGGACGACATGAAATCCGGCATACGCCTCATATTGATAGGTAACCTGAAGCCGTGTTCCAGTCTGTCCTCGCTTCTTCTGCTGAGCAAGTTCTACACTGACCCAAGGCTGGAGATGTTGGAGTTGTCGTCCCGCATGATAAGCGTCTAATTGCGGCAACACCATGTCCAGGAGGAAAATGAGGGTGCGTAAGGAAAAACCACGCAGGAATTCCGCCAGTAGGTTGCGAACTAGCACACCTCCCTCAGCATGGGACCCTCCCGGTGTGGGAATCATCGCAATCAGAGCTGCTTGCAGGTCAGCTTCCGTTTCAGGCTGGCCATCCCGGATATCCCGTCCGTCAATGGGCACTGTGTGCAGTTCAGTGTTCCCTTCTCCAGCTGCTTCTAACAGAGAACTTAGAGTTGTCTTGAGGTGTTCCGGAAGGTCAAAACTAACCCATGAAAGTACACGCAGCAAACCCTCGCAACGTACCCCATGGGGAATGACTTGCGGGGTAGTGATTTGTAGTCTTTGGATTTCATGAACCCCTTCGTCAAGATCAATGAAGAGCAAATGGCCATAGGAGTGTTTAGCACGTCCACTCCAAGTGGGGTGCCCTTCTATCAGGACAATCTGATAGTTGAATTCTGTCAGAGAGTCAGGTTTCCACACGCAAAGCCGGTCCTCCAGGCAGTGCACCAGTGTGACTGTGCGCTCGCCAGTGGCAAGTCGCAGCATCTCTGGCGGCGTCGCAATCGCAGCAACTTTGGTGAGGCCAGGGAACACAGCAAACGCACTCAGGATCTCGTGGACAGCAAGGCCTGTGTAGGACCCAGCCGAGAAACCATGCACGTTGACATCCCTGCCACCGCTTGTAGCCGCTGTGGGGACTAGCTGTGGAAAACATGACTTCAGAAATAAATGTTTGCCTTGCGGATGGTAGCAACGAAAGATTTGCATGATTGCTGTTGTCCAGGTCGGGTGTGGTGGCCTGGCATGGGCTGGCCTGATATTCGCAGCCTCAATTAGGCGAATCGCTCGCGTGAGCAGCAGCTGTTGATCCGCGAACTGTTCAGGGAGAAAATCTCGCCACGCTGTCCATCCTTCTGCCGTGGAGAGTAGCTGATAGATCACATACTCATGCACAGTTTTGGTAAGGCCAAGCTGGGTGATATGGTCTTCCCAGTTATCAGTCATCGCAAGCGATGGGCCATACACCTTGGTTTGCGCAAGATTTTGCAGAAAAATATCATATTCATGCTCGCCACTAAGTAGGCCACCCCCTAGTCCACTGCAATGCACTTCAAGGGGTCGGTCTTGCATCGGGGCGTCATCTTGCCAGACGTCAGCGAGGGAAAATATCCAGGAGGCCCACTCTGCAGAGCCTGTGAGGGCTACGGGCAGCGCATCTGCGAGTTGCCCCCCAATGTAGTGTTGTTTGGACACTACCCCAATATCTATGGCCTGCTCGTTGACGGTGACTTCCCACTTAGCCATCTCTCTGAAGGGAAACGGAAGACCAAACGCGAGGGGAGTTGCCTGCTGTAGCGATGTACATGAAGGTGCAGATTGTTCCTTCCGGTGCCACAGGCCACACAACAATGTGAGTTGAGCTTGGGAGAGGGGAACAGGAGGCACTTTGGCATGCAGTCTCAGACCAACCACTGGAAGGAAATTGGGATGCAACCATTGGGGCTTCCATTCTTGTGTCCCAAAGAGAGCCGCAGCCAGCGGCAACCAGCCAAATTGGGCCAGCTCAGCGAGACTGCTGGGCATTCTTTTCTTGGCATTGGTGCCAAACCCATGCAGGATAACAGGCCGCATGTAATGTGGCTCAATCGTCATGGCTTGGTACATCTTGTCTCCAGGTAATACTCGTACGCTGACTTCACCCGGCAACAGGCTCAGGGTCGGAAGAGCTCCTTGCTCATATGCAGGCCGGGCCCATTTGTGGAAGTTGGGTTGTCTGCCTTGGTAGCCATCAAGGATTCTCCGTAGATGACCGTGGCGCGGCCAGACTCCAGAGGCTGGGACCGGAAAAGTGACTAAGCCCGACCACTGGCCCAACACACTCCACGCATGGCACCAATCTGCAGTGACCCGGGTGGACGTGCCAAGCAGAGGAGAGCCAAGTAATCCACTAGCGACTGCTTGCTCAACGTCAACAGGTGGATATGTAGTAGCAAGATAGGCTTCAACATGTCTATGATAGGCACGGGTAATATCATGGGCTATTTCATCAGGATCAGTATCCGAGTCCTCCAATACAGTGATGGGCACAGGGCTCTCATGACCTGACGCTAATACAATGACCAGGCCCGCATTAATTTCAGTGAATGCCTCGCTCACTAAGATGACTCCTTTGGGCCGACACTCAGCGGCAGTGTCATCCTCGGCTGCTTTGTCCTTCCGGGCAGGTTTGGTTGACCCAGCCGGTGAAGAGACATCGCTGCTGGACGACGCCCGACGAGACATGCGGGGACTCGGGTCTGGGGAACCCCCGTAGTCAACCTCATCTGCCAGATCGACACCATAGGTAAGTGGCGGAGCTCGTAGCGGGTCAGCTGCTCGGACTGCAATATGGTCAGCACTATGTGATCTGGACAGTTTCGATGGTGGGCCAGGTTGCTGCATATCCCTGCCCGTGTCCACAGAGCGCGCACGTTTGTGCGATGATGCAATGGGACTTGGCAGCTTGCTTTTTGCAACTTTGCTTGGCGTAGCTGGGAGGGTTGGGTCAGTGCTTGCTAGCCAAAGTTCTCGTATCTCAAAGAGGGTCACCGGCACACAATCGCTGTCAATCAGTGCAAAGTTGATGGTCGGAAAGAGGAATACACAAGCATCAAGGATGTATGTCCCAGCCCATGTCGGGTGTACCTTGTGAAGACCAGTGTCAGCCGAAATGTGGACAAAGACAACTGTAGTGAGTTCGCCATATGGACCGACATATCGTAGCCGTTCTTTCCACCAAGCAGCGACCATTGGCCAATGGCTGAGCCCAGGCACAGACTTGACCTTGTCGGATTGCAGATCCCGATTGTCCGTCACCAGATATACCGTGTGGTAGGGCAGAAATGCTGAGCTCTGACTAACCAACCATCGGTACAACTTGTGCCAATCAGGTCCAGGTAAGGTTTCACGCCCGTCGACCATGGCAATTTCATAGTCATGCCGATCCGGTGCAGCTGTCTTCTTATGGGGGTCTCCGAATCGCCAGTGCTGCTCAATCGATACATTTAGCCCGTATTCCGTCGAAATGCTTTTGTGCTGTTCAATTGCGTAGAGCAAGTCAAAGAAACTAATATTAGGGTTCTTTTCATGCCAAGACTTCGCCACCTGTTCTCTGGAGAGCAGAGACATCACACTGTGAATTCCTGGGCTACTGATTTGGCAGTGGAATTGAAGAGAGGGGGAGGGAGGGAGGTGTTGAGAATCCTGACACGTCCTTGGTCAGAAGACTCAAGCACACCAAGTGAAATACAAGGAAAACCGACAGGGAGGAACAAAAGAAGGACAAACAAAGCAGGCAGCAAAGGAAAAGGGTCAACAGCACAACAACGACGAACGAATCAAACAGGGGGGAAGAGGGGGGGCAAGTGTTGAAAAACCTGACACGTCTTTGGCCAGGCAGTTCAAGCACCCAGAGCACCAACTAAAAGGATCAAATCAAATAGTCAGGACAAAGAGCCTAGGAAGCAATGGCTACGCGAGGCAGAGCAAGCGTAGTGAGCGAAAGAGGTGAATCAGGAGGAGGGAGCAGGAAGAAGAAGCTGGAAGCCCTGACAGTCTTTAGTCAGAGAATCCAGGCACGAAGAGAGAAAAAAGAAGAAAGGGAGAAGAGATGAAAGGAGGCGCTGATAACCCTGGCACGTCTTTGGCCAGAGAAACCAGACGTTAAATGGAAGGAAACGAAAAGCAGGAAGAAGTGGAATGAGCAATGATGAGTACAATCGGAATGTGGTCACAATGCACGAGAGATCAATATGTACTTTGTGGAGTGAAGAGGAAACTATAGCAATACCCTTCGCCCAATAATCGGGAAGCTGGCAATTTCTATCCCGTAACGTAATGAGGAAGAACTGTATGGCCCTTTCCTGAAACTGAGCTAAGGTAGCAAGACTGTCTACGACTGTCTCTTGAGCCGATGGGATCGCAGGGAGCAGCATCTCTCTGTGACAGAGCACACGGTGCTAGTACATTACACATATCATGATGCAAATGGAAAATGATGATGTGTACATTCTTTCGTGTGTATTAAGATAACAGGCAGGCCGGAATTCCTTTTTGTCTGATGCTCACATCCTACTGGGCAGATATTCAACTGGAGCTCACTATTAGTCGACTTGGTGTAGGAAAGTTTCTCCCTGGTTGAGCTCCGGGGGTGTCTGCAGCTCAGGGCGTAGTTGCACTGGTAAAGACAGGCCGTCGAGTATTTTGCGCCATCGATATGTGGTGAAATTCGTCTGTCGTGACTGTTGGTCAATGATGTGGTGGTACTTCCACACTATTTGTTTCATGATAGCGGTGGCCCTATCTGTCAAAGCAGTGAGTTTGATTCGCACCTGAGAAGGTTGTTCACTTCTCACCACATCGGAGGGGCTACTGGCACGCTGTAACATGTCAATGACTGTGTCATCGTTGCTCTGCTCCGCAGCAGCTTGTACAGCGTTGAAAACTTCTTTACGGGCAGGGTAACCATACCATTCCAGGGAATGGCAGAGCACTGAGGCAATCGTGATCTCCTGCCACGGGTCCGCTTGTGCGTCTAGGAGCAGCTGTACATTAGTCCTATGTCGATGGAGGACAGCAAGAAAAAGTGGGGGGAGCGCTCCTTTCACGGGAATCACCGAGGCACCAGCTTCAAGCAAAATTTGCACATGCTGCGAGCTGCCCAACTCAACTGCTAACTCCAACATGGTGGTAGGTTTTGTTTTGGGCGGAATGATATTGGGGTCAGCATGGGCTTGTAGCAGTAGGTAAGTTAGTGTGGCTCCATGTCGAGGGAAACAGTGGCCAGCAGCAGGCTGGTAAGCATATGGATCAGCAGAATGGTCTCGAAGGATAGCTGAAGCTATTAAAGTGCTAATATGCCTTTCCTCCGTCGTCATGTCTATAAGGCCTACGCCCTTACCAAGGAGATAGCTTACATCAATCACATCCTTGTGACAAATGGCAGTGAGCAGGTCGCGGTATTGCTGCGCCGACGGGACTTGTAACAACTGCACTATATAGCAGAATGTTGTCTCATTCGCATCTGTGTCGAACTGAACAGCCCTCAAAGGCGATTGGATTACTGACGAGCTGGCTGCATATAGGACAATTTGAAAAGGTGAGTCCAACTCGAGCACCTTAGCCGTCTGTTTCATAATATCCCATCCGAGGGTTGTCCGTTCCACGACGTCCATCGTCAGGGCTGCTTCCCCACGGATTCCATGGCAGACACGGAGTCGCATACTTACCCCTGGAAATAAGTAAGCGGAGGCAACCCTGACAGTCTTTAGCCAGAGAGGCCACGCACTTATATTTGTAACCGCGAAGTTTAAAGATGCCTGGGTAGGGTGCAGAGGGGTGTATAAGGAAATGTAAAAAGGATAGCAACATGTCAGACCATCTGAATTTGAGCCGGTATTGCTTAGCAGATTACGAGAAACAATTCTCAAGGGCATGCAAGCTGAAACAAAGAAAACAGAATAGCCAGTCAGAAGCAAACGGCCCGTGCTGTATAGCATGTCTAGGATCCCATAGGTCGAAAGATCGATCTAGTGGGTATGTGACTAGACTTGTATCAGGAGAGCCTCGGTGAGGGTCAGGAGTCCGATACTGTTATTTGAACCAAAAAATGCTGCGGGCCTTCATTCAAGCAGCGTGACAAGGGGTCCCATGCAAAACAAAAAGCTCCTCTACTCAACTTCAACTTTTCTGTTGGCAAAGTTAGCAACTAGTGCACTTGCCCTCTTTTCATGTCCTGCATCCTCAGAATGAGGAAAAAGCCACAGTCTTCGCTGCAGTTCCTTCGGACTATAGTCAGCATGCAGATATCAAAGGTCTAATGTCACTCAGGTTTGACTTCCCTCTGTAGCTGGATCTGTGCACGATTCTGTCGGAGCAGCTGAAACAGCTTGAACCAACTCTTCTTCTTTAGCAGTGGCTTGTTCATGCTCGATCTGTACCAAATTGCCCACAACTTCTTCCATTTGAGTGGCTGCCTCTATTACGAAGGTTAATAGAGTGCGTGCATACGCCAGCTGTTTAGCGGCCCGGGCCCGACCCTCTGTTGCAGGTCCTAGCGGCGGTACCTCACCATGCCGCCACATTGTGACTTTGCTTGTTGTATGAACTGGCATGGAGGGTGATTGCGGTTCCGATCGACCAGCAAAGGTCGCATTGAGTTTCTGCAAGTCGCGTACACTGTAATTCCCAGTCGGGTCGAGCTGTTGGGTACTTGTCTGTCCCGTGGGGTCTGTGTACTTTCTTTTACCATGCAAGTTCTCCTCTCTTCGCGGCATAGACTTTATGGCACTTTTGTGTTCAAAGCCAGTCTTGAAAGTTTCGTGAGCTGCTGAACTACAGCGGGATTCTCTGTTCAGGGCAATCAGTTTGTCCATCACCTTGCCTGAGCTATTGGTCATTTCGGTGAAGGGCCAGCAGGGCGTGCGATTCGCCAGGATATTGTGCTCATGCATCCGGTCAACATAGAAATGATTCAATTTCTCATTGTGTCGGTGGTTCGTGATGACAGCAAATCTTCTGGGACTGACCCAGACCCATAAATCCTCCTGAAAGGACTCTGTGGCGTAGAAGGGCCAGATCTGCCGGCCTCCCATTTCCACAAAAGAGAAATTGGTATAGACGTCATCACTGGCTTCGGTATCTATATGACAAAAGTCATGTGACAGCTTGGCGGAACTGGACCCAGGATAAGTCCAGTCCAATGGGCTCTTCATGTCATCATTGAGAATAATGTTCCAACATTCGCCATTGATGCACATTCTATATTCGTAGAAAGACCATGCATGGAGCTGCTTGGCGTGCTCATAGCAGCCCTGCTGCCGATAGACCTGGATGCCGTCGTATTCCATAATGTAGGACTCTTTGTATTCAAGTCGCTGGTGTTCACTGTGAGCCTCAGTATCATTACTGCCACCAGCTGGTCCCGCTTGGTCAGGCCCAGTCAGTGGGCCTGCTTTTAGCGTGACCTTGTCACCGATCCACTGCGCCATGACTGCCGCCCAAGGTTGAAGAGGGGTATGGCAGAAGCAGGAGCGGTGTACAGGAAGAGAGAGGAGAGGAAGCAATCACAGGCGAGTGAGAGGGACGGACCAAAAGGTAGACACGAGAGGCCAACAATTAGGGACAGCAGCGGCGGTAGCAATAGGGGGCAGCCAAAGAGAGGGGAAGAAGATGACGGCAAAAGAGAGGGAAGGCAAAATAGAGAAAGGGTACTCCCCTGACACGTCCTTGGTCAGAGGAGTGGGAGCCCTGTACGTGGGACGGTAATTTGAGCCACAGGTGTGCGATATGGTACATTCCAACTGATGCCGTATCTCTACCTGTAGACATGGAGCAAGGTGGGCACGTGTACTCATGAATGCACATGCTGATCATGCAAGCTGCCGAGGCGGAAAGACAACTCCTTTTTCCAGGAATTTCTGAGATGACGATATCACACCGAAGGATGGTAAGTATAGTCCCTGCTTCACGCCAGTTGATTCATCAAAAGGAAGCTAGACAGTGAGTAAGTTCAGTGTAACTGTGTTGTACAAAAGCTGTGGCTATGTACATTGTAGATGAATCTGTGAGGCCTATTCCTTCACGGGACAGCTGTTCAAGCAGCCCATCATCAAGGCGGTCCACCGTCTCTTCCTTGATCGAAAAAACGCAAGGAGTCCGATGCATGAGCCCATTGGATATGAGAAGATAGTCTTGAATTTGTTGCTCTTCAATTCGGATTACTGCGTGTGTAGCAGTGTGTGCGATCCAAGTCTCAGCATCAGGCATTCGTAGGTGCAAAATTAACAGTTCGATGTTGTCTCCTATCACTGCAGACGGAGGTCTTGCTTCGAGCGAGGTTGCTCCGATAACTCCATCCACAACGTCTAAGTGCTTCATTCCGTCACCATGGCAATTCCGTATGCGCTGTCTGACTAGGTCTCCATGTCTAGAGTAATTGTTTGGAAACAGCTAGTGATCTCCACAGCTAAATACTAAGTAGTATTCGTTGAATTTGTGTTGTGGGGTATCAACTCTTGAGCAAACGATGGCTCACGTAGATAATGGGTGGAACAGTACCCATGCAAAATGCACCGAATTGTTATGCGGCAACTCTAAAATTCCAGCCATTTCAATTTTTGTTATAGGAGGACGAGCTCTGGCGCACTCAACTCTCTGTCGGGACTGCGGATAGCCGCAGTGGGCGGGTCCTGCACAAGAAGACTAAATCTTATGGCGGGAGCCATCATTCTGGCCACTTCCGCTAGGAGTGTGTTCGGTTGGAGTCTTTGCATTGTTGAATTAGTTCCAACTGCTGTGGTGGTCCAGATGCGGAGGTTCGGTGGCACCCCTGACCTTAATAGCATGAAAGCAACTTCCACTACTGTATCAACTGCTTGCCGCATGGTTCTGCGGTCCAGAAATCCGCCCAGGGTAGCAGTGATATGTATTGTCTGAATGATTAACCGAAAGGGTCGGGCATCTATTGGCACTGGGGAAAGTCCCGCCTGATCGGTCATGCCTCCATCAGCAGCTGGGACTAAGTATAGGTGGTTGACCCACACACCTCGTGTGGACGGGCGACTAAAACCTGCCACTCGTACTATGTCCTCGTAAGATGCTGCTAGTGCCGTCAAGAGATGCTGTGTGATGCGCTGTCCATCCACTTCAACTTGCTGGAGGTCAGCTTCTAATGTGTTATATATCAACTGCAGGCCATGTGCTTCTTCTGGAAAAAAGGTGACACATCCACTCTGCACTAGCCGTACTGTGCGCCTGAGGTCTCGTACAGCCACCATAAGGTCTTGCGCTGCTTCCAAGCTATATAGGATCATCTTTACTGGCATAGGGAACTGGTGTTCTTCTCCACGGAGTCGCACATAATCCATGGCAGTACAGGTAAAGCGAGAGGAGGCCCACTACACACAAACATTACTGTCTTGCATTAGTCGTGAGAGTAAGAGTGAGATGGCAGTTAGCTGATGTTGTTGTCAGTCAGTTGCAATCCCGACACGTCCTTGGTCGGAAAGGCAACGTGACCTACATGGTTAATTATTTATGGCAGGCATGCTGAATATTGGATCTTGTCGGTCATGCCTCAGTGATAACAATCTCTCTTAGGGTATCTCAGCCATTCGGATGGAGGAGATATTAGTTATGTGTATATCCCGTAATCACTGAAGTAACCCCATGTAATCTTCACACTTTTTGACTTGTGGAAGAGACTAGGACAGCAAGCAAGTAGCCAATTGTGCATGAGTTGATACCACTGAATAAGGATAGACAAGTTAAATGCGGGTTGGGGTCCGTCCTTGAGCCCTTCGTGAACAGTCATGATGTGCACAAACACAGGGCTGTCATATAACCCGCTAATAGGTGTGTAGGGGCTGTCGCTTGTTAAAAATACCAGCTTAGGAGGGATGAAGAAACTGTGAGCAAACACACACGCATGTTCACAATGCAATCACAACCAAAAACGTCACAAGGATGAAAGTGCCCCTACAAAGTGAGCATGTGGTGCAGTTCCCTTAAAGGTTATTTGCGTGATCAGCGAGACAAACCACCGGACGGGCTGACCCCTGAGTTCCTCTTTTGGATTTGCTGGCAATCAACTTCACAGGACTTCTGCTAAATCATTGGGCCTCAAAGGTCGGTGAAGATGGTTGCATAAGCTTCACTGAGGGCATACCAATTTTGCTGTAGTCGGTAAAGTGCTCGGTTAGCTTCTTGGACAAGGTTATTATGTTGCATTTGCAGCACTTGTATACTTTCACTGAGTTGGAAGATCCTATCCGCTTCATCTGCATGATTAGGAAACTGGCCTGCTATCGCAGCTTGGCACTCTTGCGAGAGCCGGAAATCAAAGCACGGTCGATCATCTTCATGGACAGCACTGTTGATTCGTGATTGCTCACTCAGTGCAATTCCTTCTGGGGTTGGCTGCAGTGTTTCAATGCGATTACCTAAGATATTGTAAGCATGCATAATTTCTGCAATAATAGCACATTGTTGGGCATTCTTTGCAACTATTGCAAAGCGTCTGGAGTTGGCCCAGCATGCATATCCGTTGTGTCGCACCTCTGCAGCGAAGGGATAGAAACCACCATATCCTGTGATATTCAACCAAGCCTGCAGGTAAATCTCGTCACACTCTCGAGGAATGACCTTATGGAATCCATGGGGCAGTGTAGCCCCCATCATTACTGTCGTCTCCTCCGGAAGCCATGACTCATCTTCAGCCCATAGGATGTTCCATTTCTCACCATTGAGCCATGTGCATACTTCCATCAGGTTAAATGCCCTACATTCTATGTTGACATTGTGACATAGCCTATGGATAGGATACTTGCCGCGATGTAGATTTGTCAGCATATTTGGAGTGCTCTGAATGGTTTCGACGTTATAACCTTTCCAGTGGTAGTTCCTCAGAAATGTCATGAGCGCAGTCGACATGGCTACGAGGGTGGAGCGTTTGCCAGGTGCAGTCCCGACACGTCCTTGGTCGGAAAAGCACCGTGGCTTGGCAGCTGAGGGAAACCTGTACTATGCATGTCAGTGTCAGGCAACAAGGTAGCAACATTGAAGGTAGCAATCATTTGGTCAACTTGTGTTGTCTGAACTATGTCTGAGCCGATAGACTACATGTACTGGCAAGGTGTTGTGAAATTCGTTACCATGTATTAAAGTCCAGTAGCTGCCGGCATGTAAAGCTGTAGTGTAACATGTCACTCAAGCTGCATACACTCGTGTTCTTATTTTCTCGATAGCCGAACAAAATTGCGCTATACGTGGTATAACTACATTGGGGCTGGCCAGTCACTCATAGCTCAGGCAAGGTGTATAACAGGAAGTTTGGAGGCACATCGTCATCTTGCTTCTTTGGTAGCGCTGGCACTTCTCAGCCTTTGGTATTACCATTGTTAAGGTGAGGGCGGGAAGCAGTTCTCCCTCACATCATGGAGTTCTTCGCCTACATCTGAACTGATCTCAATGCCATCGGGATACACCACTGGGACTAACAGCTCGTTTTGAGCGTATTCCATTTCACGTACAATGTGGGCTTTGTAGTCAGCGATCATGTGAAGTAAAGTGACTTGCGCTTGAATGTTCTCATCAAGCTTTTCTGGCATTGGTATGTCAACCCAGAATACTTCCTTGGCCTGTTGCTTCGCCTTGAGCAAATGGAAGTGGGCAGACTGCAAATTGTCCAATAAGGTACAGCAAGCTGTGTACTTATTGATGACTCGTTTAATATGTAGAAGTCGTTCATCACAGCTTGATGCATCCGATGTAGCATACGCCATGGCAGGCAATCCGGCAACTGAAATTGTGTAATCTCTTTTTAATTCAACATATTAGCACTGTTCAAGTGGGGGGGGAAAGTGAGACCTTTGAATTCCGAGACCAATGGAGTCCAATGACTGTTTATGTGAGGGACCCCTGTCACGTCCTTGGACAGAAGTACCCTGTGCAATCTTAGTAAGTGAAAACGATATATACTTATGAAGGTCCATTGCATAGTTAGGGAGGAAATTACCCCATGGACGACTAAGGGAGAATTTAGCAAAAAATCATGAGGTAGACGGAAAATTCACAAGCATGGTCAGTTGCTGCACAATACCGTTACTGAGGAGCCGAACAGTGGGATATGCATAGAAGCCTCGACATTCAGTACCACCGATCAAATACGTAGTTGGAGTGTGGCTCATGGAACAAGGGAGCACAGACATGAGTACGACAGGCACAATCGGAGTAAACCAGATAGAGAGAAACAACAGGAGGGAGGTCAATCTATAGAGTGCCAGGTATAATCTTGCTACCTAGTTTTGAAGCCAGAGAGGGAGAGAGGAGTAGTGCTCGCCTGGCAAGACAAACCACTCAGTCGACCAATCATTTTGTCTTCGCACTGATGACTCTTTTGTGGCACAAACACGATATGCAGTAATAAGTCAGCTCATTCATCCAACTTCCGCTTCACAGAACTCCGACTTTGTTGTCTGCCGTGCTTTTCTTGCCGCCGACTTGCCTCCCATCTCTGAAAGATTTTTGCTCGATCAATGGCAGTCAAAGATTTCCGGTCAGCCTGTTCTTCACACGATTCTCGTGTTGAGACTACGTGATTCCCTTCTTCGTTTGCCAGGAGCACTAGTGCTTGATCGAGCGCCCTTAATGCCAATTTCAGTTGATTGACAGCATTCTCAGTGCCCACACCGGCTAGGCTTGCATTGTCAGTTGCCTTCGCCAGATCTTTTCGTAACTGAGTGACTTGATGGGATAACAGGTTCGCTGAGCATGGCAGTGGTTTTTGTCTAGGTGTCTCGTTCTCCATGCCCATTGGCAGAGATATGGAATACAAAATTAACTGCCTGTGAGCAATAAAACTGCTCATGAAATGTACGATTATGCCTTGCCTCATAGTAGTTAGGCAGAGAAAGGTGATCAATCAAAGAAGATGACAACAAATAGCAAGTTCTACCACACTTAGCAAACTTATTGGATTGAGGGGCTCGATAAGCCTGACAATACCGAAAAACGACTCGCTTGGTACCTTTGGGCTCCCATGTAGGGCGCACCCTGGGGCGGTACCCTTTCCACCACAAAGGACGTACACGGTCTCCCTGTGTATTCGCTCGCCAAAAAGGCGGCAACCCGCAGAAGCAAGCAACACTAGACCGTTGATGTCTTTGTCCGATGTGGCCTGCGAAGGTTCCCACATGAGGTATTTCGGTGGGTTGGTTTCTTGTCCACCTTATAACCTCCCCCTTTTAAGAGTGTGGTCCCAACCCAGCACAGCTCGATCCTTGGTGTAGGACCTTACTGTGGCCTGACTGTACATTAAGCCGAGGTGCTTCTGCCAGAACCTCGACCGCTGGGTGACCCAGTCGATAGCGATCCCACCCCTCCATGTGACACATACCCGAAAGCATGGAAACACACGAAGGAGGTCCAGGTTACCCCAGACACCGTGACTACCCTGGCATTCGTCACGGAGGAACCGATGGTCTGATCCGTGCGGAGCATAGCAACCCTCACACGAACTTTGACCGTTAGCCAGGACACAAACAATGGATCGGAAGTTGAAGCAGTGGTGACATCCAATCGTGGCGGGCCAGGCCCCGTTACCCATTCATTTCCTCCGAGTCACCAAGGAGGACGTGGGACCACAATCGAAAGACAACCACTACCAAGTCAACAACCAACCAAAGAAGTGTACCTGACCCCCCTTTGCATGAACAACAGTGGAACGAACCGCAGTCCGAACTCAGTGAGTCCACACGCAGGGGTTCACCCAACTTGCCTGACCATCCCAAAGAGAACCCACTTAGAAGGGTGGGAACCACCTCCGAGTCACCAAGGAGTGGATGGCGCTGTGGCCCGTCGACCACGCAGCACAGGTTGACACGTCCGAGTCACCAAGGACAGCACCAACCTGCCGGCTAGGGAGTATGACGTAACCATGTCCTTTCATGGTTCCAGGTCGAGAGGTCAACGGGTACACACACTTTTACCCTCACTCAACAACCTTGGGACCCTCGCGGGTCCACGCTCCCTCTTTAGGGCTAGATATCGGGGACCCCATCCCCTACCCCTAATTAATAACGGGATTGACTGAAAAGATCATGATTCATGTTCTTTCTGGACTGAAAACTTCGGTAGGAGTCTAGAGGGGCAAGGGGGTCCAACAAGGGGCAGTAGAGTATTCAATACAATCATTTAAATGGAAGCCGGCCACCTGCGCGAAAATCCACAAACTCCGCAATGCCAAGAAACACCTCAAGCAATCACCTAAGGGCTGCAAAAGGCTGATGAGCCTTCTTTTAGCGGCAAACAATCAAGCCACCAGACGCAACGAAATAATAAGAAGCAAACTTCAAGTGGGTTCAAGCAGCAACCGATATGCACCCCGCTTGCCCCAACAAGAAACAAAACCATCTACAAAACAGCTTGCTCCGACGGACCAAACCTTCTCAAAACCGGCTTCGCTCAAAAGGGCCTCCCTAGTAGCACCTGACACATGGAAGTGCAAACGTGCACAAGTCAGCCTCAAAGCAACTATTGATGTCAATCATAGAGGAAAATGGTGACGGATTCCTGGAAGATTCCCACATGCCTGCGGGATGGCCACTCCACATCGATGGCGCTGTCAGACAATGCTGTACTCACAGAGCTGCTAGCTTACAAGAATTAGATGATATGCTCAAAGAATATGACATGAAAAGAGATTCAGTAGAAATCAACCGTGACGCGCCCCAATGGTCCCATCATGCAGTATGGAACCGAAAGTATATGGAACCGAGACCAGGATACACACTGGAGCAACTATGGGCCGACTCCGAACCTGCCATAAGCAAAAAAACGACCACGTCATATGATGTACAAACAAATGACGTGTAACGTGCAGTAGCGGCCATTCAGCATCCCCCGTTCCCCCTGATAGCCTCTTCATACGAACACTAGGGACACAGGCTGGCCTAAAAGCTCCACCGCAGACCGACACCCTAGCGCAAAGAGCTCTGGAAGAATGGGAACGCACTTTGTATGAAAACAAGGCAGTGGCAATCCTCGCCGAGATCCAAGCCGGCCGACCAACTATAATCCACAAAGATGGGAGTGAAACGCTCATTGCCATTGTCCTTGATAGGCCACTGGCGGAAGCGAAAGCACTAGTGGATGACTCTGCGGCATTCACTCGCGAAATGACGCGGATCCTGCGTGACAAACAAACCCACCCGCTTATCGCCCAAATGATGAAACCAGCGGCAAGCAGTGATCCACTCCCCGCCGCTGCTGCAGCCAGTGGTGCTAGTAGCAGTGGAGAACCTCGCGCTGCCTCACACGAGACAGTTCCAGTGAGCCACAGAAAGTGACGCAGAGTCCCCAAGTTTATCATCCATGCATTTAGCGTGTAACTTGCCTTAGGTTGAGCGGTGTTGTCACCATGGTACTCATGGTTGATTACCACCGCTGCAATTACTATCACAGAACAAACCATGAACCCCTAAATAGGGCCTATATTTCGATTCCAAAAATGGCCCCATCACGGCAAAGACAATGTAGCCAATCGGAAATAGTGAAGGATATTCTCGAAGAGCATGCAAAGGTCGGTGGAGCCTTCACAGGATGGCTGCAGGCGAAATGTTTCATTCCAGCTCCTCAGTACAATGATAACATCTGGGCCAGTCCAAGTCCCCTGCAACCCCTGCAGTCAGCGTTAAAGTGACAAAAGCAAGGTGGGCCAGAGAACCCAAAAGCATGACGGCACACAGCACGCCTTTTAATCTTGTGGTGTGGGCAGCTGTGCTCTGCACGAAATCGACGTAAGATCTGTACTGAAGCATCGTGCGCACTGACGGTATCAGGGGCCACAATTCACCACAGCATGCTGTGTCAGCTACGTCTACATTCTTCTAGTCGCTTTTTCTGCTAATGTAATTAATTCCGTCCCATCTTATCTATTTCTGCGTTCTCATTTCGTTTGCTAGAGACCCCTAGAAAAATGTGACCACACCCAATCCCCTGCGACCCCTGCGGTCAATGTTGAAATTTGTCAATGTTTGAATACCGATCGAACAGACATCAATAGACATGAAAGGCTTTCATTCTGGGAGGTCTCCTCGATAGACATCAAACATTTATTCTGAAAAGTCCGCGGCATGTCAACATTGACTGCAGGGGTTCAAGGGGATCCCCTGCGGCTTTTCTTTCAACTAAGCAGCTGCACCTGCCAACAAACAGTACTGGGCCTTCCACAAACGCGCGTCGTACTACGCAATCATGAAGAGACATGCAAACTCAGATGTATAAACTGGTTCGCTCAGGCGCACGCCAAAAGCTGCATCGCAACCCTGGCGTCCATTCGGCAGGTGAGTTGTTACACGCTCCTTAGATGTATTGGACTTCCATGACCACCGTTCTGCTGTCAAAATGAAGAAAAACCTGTTGTGGCATCTGGAACATTTAAGCACCTTAGCCCAACGTTAAATTCATCCCTCATCGCCAGTTCTGCTTGCCAAAAACGGCCCACTTCTTCCACAAAAATTTGAGGCTCACGCCAAAAGCTGCATCGCAACCCTGGCGTCCATTCGGCAGGTGAGTTGTTACACACTCCTTAGATGTTTTGGACTTCCATGACCACCGTTCTGCTGTCAAAATGAACCAAAACCTTTTGTGGTATCTTGAACGTTTAAGCACCTTAGCCCAACGTTAAATTCATCCCTCATCGCCAGTTCTGCTTGCCAAAAACGGCCCACTTCTTCCACAAAAATTTGAGGCTCACGCCAAAAGCTGCATCGCAACCCTTGCGTCCATTCGGCAGGTGAGTTGTTACACACTCCTTAGATGTTTGGACTTCCATGACCACCGTTCTGCTGTCAAAATGAACCAAAACCTTTTGTGGTATCTTGAACGTTTAAGCACCTTAGCCCAACGTTAAATTCATCCCTCATCGCCAGTTCTGCTTGCCAGAAACAACAAGAACAGATCAGGTTAGACATTATCGCAGCTGCAGCAACAGGAACTTGTTTTGGTAGAAGAAACAACTCTATACGCACTACGTTGCTACGCAAGGGCCTGCCTCATACCACAACCTCATACCAGGACCCCGAAGCGAATGTTACAACCTGTCGCCGGGGAGAGAAAAAAAAAAGGTCCAGCTTTCAACTGCTGCACTCATCTGGGGGCCTGCCACCGCAAAAATGCACATTTTCACCTGGGAGTCTGCCACCGCAAAAAAAAAGGTTAAGAAGGTTCAGCTTTCAACTGACGCACTCATCTGGGAACCTGCCACCGCAAAAAACCACAGAAGGTGTAGCTTGCAAGTGTCGCATTTTCATCTGGGAGCCTGCCACCGCAAAAACGTCAAGAAATATCCAGCTTGCAGTCTGTCACATTTTCACCTGGGAGCCTGCCACCGCAAAAAACAGGTAAAGAAGGTGTTGTTTTCAACTGCACCTCCAGCTAGGGCCTGCGCCCACGCAAACCCGTCATAATGAGGCAGCTTGCAGCTGTCACTTTTCACCTGGAGCCCTGCCACCGTAAAAAAAAAAGTAAAGAAGGTTTAGTTTTCAACTGCCACACCATCGGGAGCCTGCACCGCAAAAACTCAGAATATAGGGCAGCTTTGCAGCTGTAATTTCACCTGGGAGCCTGCCACCGCCAAAAAAAAAGAGCAAAGAAGGTTCAGCTTTCAACCGCCACACTTATCTGGGAGCCTGCCACCGCAAACACGTCAAGAATATCCAGCTTGCAGCTGTCACATTTTCACCTGGGAGCTTGCCACCGCAAAAAAAGGTAAAGAAGGTTTAGTTTTTAACTGCCACGCTCATCTGGGAGCCTGCCACCGCAAAAACGTCAAGCATAGCCAGCTTGCAGCTGTCACATTTTCGCTTGGGAGCCTGCCACCGCAAAAGAAAGGTCAAGAAGGTTCAGCTGGGAGCCTGCCACCGCAAAAAAATCAAGAATATCCAGCTTGCAGCTTTCACATTTTCACTTGGGAGCCTGCCACCGCAAAAAAAAAAGGTCAAGAAATTTCAGTTTGCAACTGTCACGCTCATCTGGGCGCCTGCCACCCGAAAAAAGGAACAAATGTGCAGCTTGCAAGTGTCGCATTCTCATCTGGGAGCCTGCCACCGCCTAAACGTCAAGAATATCCAGTTTGCAGCTGTCACATTTTCGCCTGGGGGCCTGCAACCGCCAAAAAAAAAAGTAAAGAAGGTTAGCTTTCAACTTTCAACTACCACAGTCATCTGGGAGTCTGCCACCACAAAAAATGAACAAATGTGCAGCTTGCAAGTGTATCATCTGGGGGCCTGCCATCAAAAAAATGTCAAATCCAGATTGCAAAACAGAAGGTGGGATAGATTAGAACTTTTTTTTCACACAAAGGAAGATTGATATGATTAAAAAAAAAACCTTATTCTATCCCACCTCGACAAAAGTTCATCTACCAGATTTCAGGAAACTGGGAATTTTTTGTTGGTTTACTTCCAGGTGAGAATGCGACAGCTGCAAGTTGATTTTTCCTGTTATTTTTTTTCCGGTGGCAGGCGCCCAGGTGAAAATGTGACAGCTGCAAACTCGATATTATTGACGTTTTTGCGGTGGCAGGCTCCCAGGTGAGTGCGGCAGTTGAAAACTGAACCTTTTTAGATTTTTTTTGCGGTGGCAGGTTCCCAGGTGAAAATGTGACAGCTGCAAACTGGATATTTTTGACGTTTTTGCGGTAGCAGGCTGCAAATATGTAAAATCCCAAATAAGGATCTTTATGCTCGCGTGCGTGCAGTCTACTTACCGCGAAACAACGAGTTACACCTTACTACAACGTCTCCCCGTCAAAAACGTCGTAAACAACCAGCAAACCCGAAATCACATGGTTGCTTCCCTTGAAGCAAAACAAAGATGTCACATGTTGTGACTGCTTCTTACAAACAAAACAAACGAACTCACTCAAACTGATTTGTTTTGAGTTGGTTAGTTTGAAAAAAATTGTTCTCGTGGTGAATAAGCCATGAAACAAAAAAACGAATTCCGCTCATCCGGTGGTGACATTTCATGTCATGTTGAAAATGACGTAAATTACTCATTTTCAGACAACCCTATATTATATATATATATAAGTTACCGGCTAAGACGCCAAGTCTAGAAGTCATCCTTCCAAGTTACGCGCAGAAAAAAACGCATGTGAAAATAAAACCAAAAATAAAATGTGACATGCGGACATGTGAAAAACTGCCGTCGACAAGTTGAAGCTGAAACACACTTGCACATTCAGTTTTCTTTTTCCTGTCAAAGCATGGGGAAAATCTTAAATTGTTCCAAGCTGGATCACACTGGCACGGTGACACAAAACCCACTTGAATCCAAACATTTCTTGAGAAAAGAAATGAGTGACCCCGTTTGCATTACACATGTTAAATGACAAGCAACATTCATTGATCGTTGCACGTTTGTTTAAACTGACAGTTGGTGCATTCATGTTTGGGAATCAGCTCACAAGGTTGGAACATCTCCAACTGAACATCTGACATTTAAAATACAAGACGGAAACGCGATAGTTTCACGCCAGCTTCATGGATGATCGCTGTGTTCAAGCCGATCTAAGCGTCACGTGCTAGGTCCCAACAAAGAGCGGGAAATCAGACAGGGTGGCACACTCTGTTTCAGAAAGCCTGCCGGGTCTCCAAACCAAAGTCCAAATGGTCAAGCGCAACGCTTAACCTATCTATAAACCGCTATTGACAAGGCAACTGCAAACGTCCCCCAGCGTTTTGCGCGAGCCCGCGCAGGCGAAATGCACATGGACATGTGATAAGAGGCATTTCGTGTGGAAATTTGCAGGGAAAATGCCGGACCCGTATTCCAAGGCAAGCATTTTGTGCGAGCCTGGCAGTCAAAATGCACATGGACATGTCACAAGAAGCATTTTGTGTTATGTCACCCACACATTACTACCACAATTTCAGCGTTGATGCAAACGTCGGGCAAATAAGACAACATGTCGGTGAAAATGGGCCACTCTTCAATGGTATCTCCCTGCCAAGTGGCTGCAAAAGTAGTTGCACTGCTGGCCCGCGCATCTGATTGACACCGGCACACAAGGGCATCTTCAGCCCTCAAAAGATGAAGGTCGAAACTGCCCGAAATAAAAAATCATCATTTGCACAATCTCCAATGATGTTTTGTTTTGTTCCACGTGAGAAGAGGAGGAAATAAGTAAATAAAGGGAAACGAGGACAAGCAAATGACCACATCAGAGTAGTGAGTCCGTGCACAGCAGACAAGCGTTACCGACCCGCTAAAACTTTACAACACTCAAAACTAGAAATGCTTCTGGAGGAAGTAAGCCAGGCCTCCGTTGTGATAGTGAATCCTGGTCGCTTCATGGGGCGGGATGTTCCTCGCAAAAAAGCAGCTTAAACATCGTCGCATTGCAGAACGTCAGTTACTCATCTAAACACTATGTCATACAACAGGTTGAACATCGAGCCTTCAAACACAGATGCTGCTGTTCATTGATGCAACCTTGAAAGTCATTAACACCTTTTGTCATGCGCACTAACCGGCGCTAAGGTGAAGAAAACCAACGCTTTGCTGTTCCCCAGCGGTGCGCACTAACTGGCGCCCCAGTGAAGAAACTACAATGTAGCCAAGGTTGAAAAGACAACACACTCGCCTGAGTTTGGCGTGCCATCAAAAAAAACAAGTCCTCTTTGCTCAATCGCCCAGCTTTGGCGATGAGTCTCTTCTGCTTTTTGCTTTCGCTTTTCAGCGTTTTGCTGACGTCTTTCAGCGAAGCTTTCAACTCCTGCCTTCTCCGCTTAAGGTCGCCCAGCACGTCAGTCATAGTAGTAGAGATCACAGGCGCAGCCACGGAGGAGGTCACAGCTGCACCGTCAGCCATAGAGCCCATAGAGGTCGCAGCTGCCAAATCATGCGCGCCGTCAGCCATGGAGCCTATGGAGGTCACAGTGGGGTCACTACTGGCGCAACAGCAGGGTTTTTCGTCTCTACAAATTCAATCAGAGCCGTTGAACAGGCATGCACAGTTAGCCAGCGCAGCTGTTTCCACACTGAACGAATGCTGGTCAGGCACCAGCAAAACGGCTCCATGTTTTGAACTGTCTGACGGTCCTTTTTTCAGACCTCCGCAACGTTCTGTCACTGTATCTTCACTCCAAATTACGAGTGAACAGCAGGGAATATGTTTTGCTTGTACAGCGTTGTCTCGGCCAGAGAGAGGCTATCTGGGATTGCGTCGGCAAACTGTCCTGCACTGTCGGGTCTAAGCCCAGTGCTTGAAGGTCCTTGGTCAAAAGATTGATATTTCCATCAAGTGCACAAATGGCTTGAAAGGCTTTAGCCCAAGAACGTGCCTGCAGCCAAGCAGGCACTTTGAAAAAATCTGGAAAAACAAGGCTTTGGTCACTTCGTGACCCTCGGCCCGCAGCTTTTGAAGTTCACCAGCAAAAAAAGCCTTGAAGGCTCTGAAACAAAAGACATCTGCCACCTGAAGTTGAGGAGTGAGACCAGTTGGCACGCAAGCTATAAAGAGTTGCAGGCTTCGTGCCTTTTGCAGCACGGACTGCGTGATGTGGCACGGAGCCAGGTCCATGGTCAGAGTTGGCTGGCAGAACTGCTGCCAAGGCCTCAAAGCAGCTGCTAGCACCTCCAAAATTTCACACATGACAACAGATGTGTTCCACGACGAAGCTAATCTCCATAATTATACATAAGGAAGGTGGGGCTGCAGCAAGTAAGTCTTCGTAAAGCTTTTTGGGGCACAAGGGCTTGTTGCAAAGCACAAAGGAAGGCAAGCACTTTTGCACGGCTTCATTTTCACAAAGCACAGCAACGAATGTTGCGCTGCCGCGTCTCAGAAGCTTTGCCCCTGCATGGGAAGTCCAACCACGAGCTTTGGACGCTACCAGTCCCACGCGCGGTTTCTCTGGAAAGCGCATGCAAGTCTCGTCTAAGTTCAACAAAAGAAGCGGTCGGTCCAGTGTAGTTCTGCGTTGCAAATGTTGCAACCATTGCCAAAAAATTGCCACCTGCACAACGAAAACGGCCCCACTTCCTGGCCCCCAAAAATGACCCCAGTTTTAGTTCCCCTACATAAAAAAGATCTAGTTTTGGGGCCGCTCAGCGGCCCCAGATTTGGGGCCC
>CAMXCT020004930.1:15000-26110 GCA_947184155.2 Cladocopium goreaui | reverse complement strand
GATTCAAAGGGCTTCCGAAATTTTCGATGCCAACTCCCACACCTTTAAATCAAGTCAGGTCCGAACGACGCACCGATGGCTTTGGCTCAGGGAACCGATGTTTATGTCTACCTCTGAGCCTGGGCCCAGCAGACCCTGTTGCCTCGCAACAAGTTGTGTCACATCCGGGGGGAAGGGTGGAGATCAGTGGAAGAGCATGGCTTTTAAGGCCGTACAGTTGGACATTTACAAGGTGTGCTTCTCTGGCAGTCCCGGGGGTAAACTACTCACTTGCGCCTCCAAAATTTTCTCACTTGTACCTCCTACTCACTTGCGCCTCCAACTACTCACTTGCGCCTCCACTCCTACTCACTTGCGCCTCCACTACCTTCTCACTTGAGCCTCCACTAAAATCTAACTCTTTATTGAAATTTTGGAAAGCTCTTGCTTTCCACAATGCCATGATCTAAAATCTAACTCTTTACTTAACCTTCCCCCCCTTCCCTTCCACAATGCCATGATCTAACATCTAACTCTTTATTTAAACTCCCCTCCCTTGCCTTCCACCATGCCATGCTCTAAAATCTAACTCTTTATTTAAACTTCCCCCCCTTGCCTTCCACAATGCCATGATCCAAAATCTAACTCTTTATTTAAACTTCCCCCCTTGCCTTCCACAATGCCATGATCTAAAATCTAACTCTTTATTTAAACTTTTTCCCCCCTTGCCTTCCACAATGCCATGATCTAAAATCTAACTCTAGTTTTAGACTTTGATCTAAATTCTAACTTGTTATTTAAACTTTCACCCCCCCTTGCCTTCCACAATGCCATGATCTAAAATCTAACTCTTTATTTAAACTTCCCCCCCTTGCCTTCCACAATGCCATGATCTAAATTCGAACTCTTTATTTAAACTTTCCCCCCTTGCCTTCCACAATGCCATGATCTAAATTCGAACTCTTTATTTAAACTTCCCCTCCTTGCCTTCCACAATGCCATGACCTAACATCTAACTCTGTATCTAAAACTTCCCCCCTTGCAGTCCACAAATGCCATTGATATAAAATTCTAACTCTTTATTTAAACTTCCCCCCATTGCCTTCCACCCAATGCCATGATCAAATTCGAACTTTTTTATTTAAACTTTCCCCCCACCTCGACTTTTCCCGGGGGTGGGGGCTTCCCACAAGCCATGACCTAACATCTTAACTCTTTATTTAAACTTTCCCCCCTTGCATTCCACAATCTTTTGCCATGATTAACAATCGAACTTCTTATTTTAACCTTCCCCCCCCTTGCCTTCCACAATTTGCCATGATAAAATCTACTCGTTATTTTAAACTTCCCCCCCCTTGCCTTCCACAATGCCATGATCTAAATTCGAACTCTTTATTTAAACTTCCCCCCCCTGCCTTCCACAATGCCATGATCTAAAATCTAACTCTTTACTTAAACTTCTCCCCCTTGCCTTCCACAATGCCATGATCTAAATTCGAACTCTTTATTTAAACTTGCCCCCCCTCGCCTTCCACAACGCCATGATCTGTAGTAGTAGTAATAGTAGTAGTAGTACTAGTAGTAGTAGTAGTAGTAGTAGTAGTAGTAGTAGTAGTAGTAGTAGTAGTACTAGTAGTACTAGTAGTACTAGTAGTACTAGTAGTACTAGTAGTACTAGTAGTACTAGTAGTACTAGTAACTATGAGAGAGGTACGAGCGAGAATTCAACGGAGGTACAAGCGATGCGGCGACCGTCGCGGGTGTGCTTTGCTTCAAAACCATTGGTAGATGGGATTGCTGATGCTCGGACTTTTCAAGCTCAAGTTTGGGAACAGGCAGAGGCGCAAGGAGGCTTGCTGAAGCATGACATCCAACTCTCAGCAAGCATAGTGAGCATGGATCGCTGGTAAATCACTGCGCTGTGATGGTCGTTTGTTCAGTAGCAGCTTGTAGAGAACTTTCACATGAACACTGGCTGAACTATCAGCACAGGCATTATTTGCCCGCATTTGCGTTGTGTGATTGGCTGAGCATCATGCTGCAATTGATTTCTTAGCTGGATCCGGTGAGAGATGGATCACGTGCCTTGTCAAGCAACAGGAAGCAATCAGCAGGAAGAAATTGGGGGATGCAGTTTCAGTTTGCTCAGTTTGCTCAGCTCCGAAAAGCACACTTCGCGCTAAAGCTGTAGCTGCTTACTAATGTATGTGAGGGTGCAACTTTCCTTAAGAGTCAGAAACCCATACATACATGTGGGGCGATCTTTCTTAAAGGTGATATCTGCACGATCACTGCTTCCAAGGACAAAAGAAAACTATGGATTTTTATACTCAACAGCTTGAGGCCCAAGAAGATCCAGGCCTGTGTCCTGCACTTCGTTGCGAGCTGTTGAAAGAGACAACACTTTGATCAATGCCGAGTCCAGGAAATGGGATTCAGTGGGTGTGTGATTTTGCCCTCATTTGGAATTCAGAGCTTGCGTAGAAGCAAGCTATGCTTTGGAACTGTCAACCCCTTCACTTTGAGAGATAGGCTTGGCTCAAATTTGCTATCACCGTATCACCTGTCCGTTAAAAATGGAGCATTTCGACCCATGCCCAATGCCCAGATCTGCCCAGATCTGCCCAGATCTGGTAGGACTCAGAGACTGCGCTGATCGAGCGCTTGGGCTGTATTCGGAGCGCAGCCAGAGTTGCCCTGACCCGAGAAGTTGTTGATGTCAAGTGATCGAAGATCTTGGAACCTGAGATGAAGTCACGGGAAGCTATATGATACTATAATATATAAATACATATATACTGTGTATATATATAATCTACTCATTATTAGCTTTGTTAATGTTTTTTTTTGGGATATATATATATATATTTTGATATATAGTCATTTATATTTCTGGATGATATTAGATTGTAGTGATTATAGATAGATAGATAGATAGATAGATAGATAGATAGATAGATAGATAGATACTTACATACATACATACAGACATACAGACAGACAGACAGACATAGAGGACATACAGACATACAGACAGACAGACAGACATACTGATATACTGACATACTTTCACACATACATACTTTCACACATACATACTTACATACTTACATACATACCTACATACATACCTATATACCTACATACCTACATGCCTACATACCTACATACCTACATACCTATATACCTACATACCTACATACCTACATACCTACATACCTACATACCTACATACCTACATACCTACATACCTACATACCTACATACCTACATACCTACATACATACATACAAACATACATACACGTAGACGTATGTATATATGTATGTAATGTATGTAATGTATGTAATGTATGTAATGTATGTATGTATGTATGTATGTATGTACGTACGTACGTACGTACGTACGTATGTATGTAATGTAATGTAATGTTATGTTATGTTATGTTATGTATGTATGTATGTATGCATGTATGTATGTATGTATGTATGTAATGTATGTAATGTATGTAATGTATGTAATGTATGTAATGTATGTAATGTATGTAATGTATGTAATGTATGTAATGTATGTAATGTATGTATGTATGTATGTATGTATGTACGTCCGTACGTACGTATGTATGTATGTACGTACGTACGTATGTATGTATGTATGTATGTATCCCCTATCAATCTATTATGCGGAAACTTGGACACTTCCGCGGAGGTTTCTGTGCCACCGGAAGATCCTGTCTTTCGCGGACAAGCCGTGCCGGTGGCCCCAATGGTGTCTTTCGTTACCAGGTCGACCTGCTTCCCCAAATTGGGTAACGTCATGTTAGTAAAGCAATGCCATAAACCACCCATATTTCGAGGGCTTACACCAAACATTGATGGTGAATTCGGGACGGTTTTACTATTGCTGTACTAAATTCTTCTGATATTATAATTGGGGGATGGGATTTTTGTGCATGGATTTCTGATCTGATTTGCTGATCTTTGTGTTTGTTTGGATCTTGAAATGCAATGGTTTCAGGATGTTTAAGGCAGCCCGATCTCATCAATTGAGGCTGTGTCTGGCCAGAGCGCTTGTGGCAGAGCAGGCGGGAATTTTTGGAGGCATCCTAAGGCAAAGTGTTGATCAAGAAACATGAGAAACCTTACCAATCCAAAAACCCATGGCGTTACCTGTTTTTCCTCCAGAGTTCCTGTCAGACATGTTTCCAAACGAACACAAGCTGAAACGGACGAAACGGAGAAGTCCCGTTGAGATCCATTTCCAGGATCGTGAGCCACTGGAAGCTTTGGAACAGAGCTCGGAACTCCAAGATCCTGCTGGAAAAAAAGGGATCAATTGGTCATGCTGCCCATGGCAGCCCATGGCCATGGCTGGGGCTGGAATTTCTTTTGTCATGTTTCTCATGTATCACTATGTTTCATCGCTATGAACTATCCAATGCAATGTAGCCCTATATTTTGTGTGATTTTTCTCCACTGCTTTAAATTTTACTGTTAAAGTTAGCGTTTTTCGGAGCATGTCCGAGCAAGCTCTAAGTTGTGCAAGTTGACCAGCTTCAAAATGCTTCAAATATATGTGATGCCTCAAGCAGACAAGTTAGTTGTTGAATCTCATGACTTGTGAAGTTCAGTCTCTTTCCGCGTTCCGTGCCGTCAAGGCTTTCGGGACATTCTGGCGCAATCTGCCAAGTCTGGGCCCAGGTACGAACTTCGCGAATCTCTAGTGCTGTTCCAAAAGGATCCAAAAGGGAGCAGTGTGATGAATTATGAATGAGGCAGCTGATTCATCCTAATTTAGCTAATTCATATACTAATTCAGTGGACAGATTCTTAGCCATTCGATGATTGGCATGTCAAATCGCAGAATTATGCAGAAATCATTAAGGAGGATCACTTCAGTTGTTTCTCCTATCTTGTAAACTGCCATTTGATGCCGCTGACCAACAAAATCACAGACCTAGGCCCGAACTTGCGCGCTTCATGTCGCAGAAGCTGCAGGCGTTGAGATCACCCCAGGGGATTTCCCGTTACAAGTGGATCAACCAGTGGCCAGTGGATTAACTCATGGATTAACCAAATTCACCAGTGGGATGATGATTCACCACTGGTGATTCCTACGTCCATCATGCGAAACATTCCATTCAACACATGCGCATTTTTTCAAGGGCACTTTCACAACATCATCGTGGAATTCGCGGCAAATTTGATGAAGAAACACCAGTCAAAATGGTCCATTTTTCGGAGCAAAACTCCAGGCGATTTGGGGCATTGCACCACTGCTACATGAAATGGGCCCGGTTGCTGAGGGCGGTTTGGCGGCGACGGTGAAATCGAAACGGGAGGATGTTTTTTTCACGTCACGGCTTTTTGGCAAGCCCCAAAAAACCATAGAAGTTGATGAAGTTGGTAAATTCCAACTAAAACTCAAAAATAGTGATCACTTGTAATGGATTTGGGGGTTGGATATGTTTGCTATATGTTGCTATGAAATCATCCAATTTGTTGGGGTAATTTTGAACCGCACCCGTGACGTGAGCAATTTTGGTAAGGCCCCAACTTTGCAGACACGTGTCACAGAGCTTTGCTGACCAGCAGTCGCTTGAGTCTCAGCTTGTGGCTGGACATGGGACTTGGGTGCGCTGGGATGTCAGGTACCCTCTGGTAAACGTTTACATAACTACGGAAAATCACCATTTTTAATGGGTAAATCAACTACAAATGGCCATTTTCAATAGCTATCTTAAATTACCAGAGGGTAACCTTTAGCAATTCCTTTCGTAATTTTCACAGTTTTTGCTATATGAAATTATCGGAGGGAAAGCACGCGAGTTTGGTGATTCCCAGCGGGGAAGCAGCAGTTCACGGCTACTAAAACGAGCAGGATTATGATTTTTTGTTTTCACGCCTCAACCAAGTCAGCTTTGAGGGTCAATTTCCATTGGTCGACTTTGTACATCTTTGCACAAAGTTGTTTGAGGATTCGTTGGTGTTGCTTTCATCCTTCATAATCACCAACCTGCTTCTGGATCTAAGATGGTTTAATTCCAGACATTTGACAATTGGAACAATCTATGCCAACTGACTTATCATCCTGTTGGACACAACAATACAAGTATCTTCAATGGTTTCCCATTGTTGCCAATAAATCTTTGTTACATAATGGGATAAGTAGCAACTTTACTTCCATACCAACCAAATAATTGTTTGTTTCAGTCCCTCAATTCTTTGTGCAAAAAGAAACCATCCATTATATCCTGGGTTAACGACCAATTTTAGATGGGATATCTTGGGATCTAGCACCACCGATCTCTGGAATTGCCAACCATCCATTGATTGGTTTGATGAGTTTTGATGACAAAAATTCATCATATCCAGTTGGTTCCAGTTTGTTAGCCCCATCATAGATGGTACTGTAAACCTGTTGACCTGGTCGCTCCGGGACCAGGTCCTGAGCCTCTGATTTCTGGCGTCCTCTTGCGGGCTTCCCTGCAGCTGTTAAAAGCAGGGATCAGGTGGGGGGACCGGGTGAAGTTGGAGGAGTTTGCCTCCAAATTCACAATACTGGAGCTAAATCGGGATATAACCATAAGAAAAGGGTATATATATATTATAAATTATATATATATATTTAATTATGACTACTGTTATTATTTATTATTATTGTTATTAATTATTATTATTTGTGTTTATTACTATTATTGTTATTATTATTTATCATTATTTTTATTGGTATTGTTCCTTTGGGAATATGATAAACATATATAAACATATGATAACTACATGGTGATATCATAAATATCAATAAATATCAATAAATATCAATAAATATCAATAAATATCAATAAATATCAATAAATATAAATAAATATCAATCAATATCAATCAATATCAATCAATATCAATAAATATCAATAAATATCAATAAATATCAATAAATATCAATAAATATCAATAAATATAAATATCAATAAATATCAATAAATATCAATAAATATCAATAAATACCAATAAATATCAATAAATATCAATAAATATCAATAAATATCAATAAATATCAATAAATATCAATAAATATCAATAAATATCAATAAATATCAATAAATATCAATAAATATCAATAAATGTCAATAAATATCAATAAATATCAATAAATATCAATAAACATTTATTTCCACAACTAGGGATAGAAACTGACTGAGGCCCTCCAGCGGCGCCATGGTGCGAAGCTTGGCTCTTCGGGCCAAACTGGCCTGTGGAGCAGGCGCGCCAAAGGTGGCCATGTGGCCATGGGATCGGCCAATGGCTTCATTAAACATGGAAAATGCTGGAAAATGCTGGAAAATGCTGGAAAATCCTATATAACTCTAGGAACTTTGGGAAAATCGTCGAACTAATCCTGGATTTTTCCCATAGCCATATTCATAGCTATGGTACCACTTAGTTGGATGATTTACCGTTTTTGAACATGGTGATGTTCGAAAGCTATGTTGAATTACGATAGGATAGATATCCCATCGATTCTATGATAACCGACAATCCCATTGTTTATTCAGATGTTTATGGGATGTACTCAGATTATTTTAGAATCCGGTGAAATAGTAGGAAATAGTGGCATCTCAAACAATTGGTCTGCCCTTAAACATTATCAGATGTAAAACGTCGACCACTCGAAAAAAAACATGAGAGCTTGTGAGATGTCATATATATATATATATTGTAGAGCTTCGCACACCGGCGACGCCGGTAGGGGTCGGGGGAGGGAAAGAGAGAGGGGGATGTCATCTGAACTTGCGAACATGACATGCTGAGGGTCGGCGGCCTATCTTGGGGCTATGTTGGCCCATCTTGGGGCTATGTTGGCCCATCTTGAGGCTATGTTGGCCTATGCCTAGTGTTGTAATTTACAGCATTTTGAGCTGTGAATTGGTAAGAACCCGTGTAAATACCACAGTTTTAGTCCCCGAAAGTGGCTAAAACACTCTTATTTACAGAGTTTCGTTCACATCACGATCTTCGATTTTTTGAAAAACGTGTAAATACCAGCGTTTTTTGCATTCATCAAGACAAAAAATCGGTTCAAAACGTGCAAAAAATGCTATAATTTACAGGGGAGTGGCCCCGTCACAAGCAAAAAACTGCGTAAATACCAGCGTTTCGGCGTCCAAAAGTTGCCAAAACACCGCTATTTACAGTGTTTCGTGCCTTCCACGTTTGCTTGAAATTGCAGAAACATTGTAAATACCAGCATTTTTTGCGATCAACCCGCCAAAAATGCTGTAATTTACAACGTTTTTTTGCTTGGCTTTCAAAAACACTGGTATTTGCAGTGTTTTGTGCATCTCGGGTCCAAAAAGTACTGGTATTTACAGCATTTTCTGCGTTTTTGCATGGCTCCCGCCAACGACGTTAAAACGCAAAAATGTTGTAATTTACAGCATTTTGTGACTTCCGAAAAGCGAAAAATCGTCCGAAAAATGTGTCAAAACGGTACTTTTTTCCGATTTTTGGGACCTCCAAAACGCATCTTCAAATTTTACCCTCTTTTTGTCCACCCCAGACCCCGAAAAACGTGAAAACCCCACCAGGCTAAAGGATTTTTGGGGAGGGGCGGCGGCAGGGGCGCGCCCCCGGGTAGCTAAAGCTATGCTTAGCTTCCCCACACTACACGGCGAGGCGTCGCCGGATTTAAGGGCTGACGCCCCTCGTCGGCTCCGCCGGATTTCTCGACCCTCCATTTCATCGCAGTGTGGGCTTGAAAGCTTTTGGATGGGGACCTGCTTCAGAAATATAGTCCTTATGTTTTTTGAAAAAAGTTCACCGAATAGGAACTTTGTTGGAAATAGACGGCTTTTTTGGGGAGCAAGTGAGTTCCCGAAAGCTCCTGCCAAGGGTTTTTCCCGAAGAACTGCTGCCAATTTCAACTTGTTACTTCGTGTAAAGGCGCCTCTGTGCAAAGACTTCTCTGTCTAAAGCTTTTGTGTGTAAAAGTTTCCGTGTGTAAAAACCACTTTGTGTAAAGACTTCTTTGTGTAAAAGCTTCTGTGTGTGAAAGCTTCTCTGTGTGAAACGTCTGTGTAAAGATTTCACTGTGTGTAAAAGCTTCCGTGTGTAAAAACTTTCTGTGTAAGGTGTAAAGGCTTCTCTGTGTAAAAGCTTCTGTGTGTAAACGCGTCTGTGTGTGAAAGCTATATATCTGTGTAGAGACTTCTTTGTGTAACAGCTTCTGTGTGTAAAGGCTCCTAGACGTTTGTGTGCAAAAGCTCCTTAGACTAAAGACTTCTCTGTGTAAAACCTTCTGTGTGTCAAAAGCTCCTTTGTGTAAAGACTTCTCTGTGTAAAAGCCCCTGTGTGTGTAAATGCTTTTGTGTGTAAAAGCTCCTCTGTGTAAAGGCTTCTCTGTGTAAAAGCTTCTGTGTGCAAATGCGTCTGTGTGTAAAAACCCCTCTGTGTAAAGACTTCTTCGCGTAAAAACTTCTGTGTGAAAAAGCACCTAGATATTTGTGTGCAAAAGCTCCTTGGAGTAAAGACTTCTCTGTGTAAAACCTTCTGTGTGTAATAAGCTCCTTTGTGTAAGGACTTCTCTGTGTAAAAGCCCCTGTGTGTGTAAATGCTTTTGTGTGTAAAAGCTCCTCTGGGTGAAGGCTTCTCTGTGTAAAAGCTTCTGTGTGCAAACGCGTCTGTGTGTAAAAACTCTCTCTGTCAGGCCTTCTTCGTGTAAAAAGTTCTGTGTGAAAAAGCTCCTAGACGTTTGTATGCGAAAGCTCCTTGGAGTAAAGACTTCTCTGTGTAAAACCTTCTGTGTGTAAAAAGCTCCTTTGTGTAAAGACTTCTCTGTGTAAAAGCCCCTGTGTGTGTAAAAGTTTGCTGTGTGCAAATGCTTGTGTGTGTAAAAGCTCCTCTGTGTAAAGGCTTCTCTGTGTAAAAGCTTCTATGTGCAAACGCGTCTGTGTGTAAAAACTCTCTCTGTCAGGCCTTTTTCGTGTAAAAAGGTCTGTGTGAAAAAGCTCCTAGACGTTTTGGCCAGAAAATGTAGTTGGTCCGGTGTACAGTTCCCTTACGGAACAATTAGAGGGGCTCGGCCATGGGTGTCACATGAGACCCTTATGGTTTTCGCACGTTTTGCCCATAGCCTGCCGGAGTGTGGCCGTTCCGCTGATGCGTGGAACCGGCCGTATGCTGATTTACCATAGATTCTTTCTCCAGATCACACGACTGGAAGAGGCAAGAGCGATTCCTGCAACTTGGCAATAAAAAGACGTTTGTGTGCAAAAGCTCCTTAGAGTAAAGACTTCTCTGTGTAAAACCTTCTGTGTGTAAAAAGCTCCTTTGTGTAAGGACTTCTCTGTGTAAAAGCCCCTGTGTGTGTAAAAGCTTGCTGTGTGTAAATGGGAGCCGTCCAAAAACCCCAGAAACGTTTTTAGTAAAGGACCTATTCTCGCATTTTTCCCATGGTCTAAAACCTGCATCGCGCAAGTTTCGCGCAAGGGCGGCCCAAGGTACGCGCAAGTACTATTGTTATCATTATTACAAGTACTATTTTAATTAACATTTTGATTACTACTACTACGACGACGACGACTACTACTACTAATACTACTACTACTACTACCACTACTACTACTACTACATTACCACTACTATTACTACTACTACAACAACAACAACTACTACTACTACTGACTACTACTACTACTACTTCTACTACTCCTACTATTACTACTACTATTGCTCTACTACTACTACTACCACCACCACTACCACTCCCACTACCACTACTACTACTACTACTACCACCACTACTACTACTACTACCACTACTACTACTACAACAACAACTACTACTACTACATTACCACTACTATTACTACTACTACTACTACAACAACAACAACTACTACTACTACTCCTACTACTACTACTACTGACTACTACTACTACTACTTCTACTACTCCTACTATTACTACTACTATTGCTCTACTACTACTACTACTACCACCACCACCACTACCACTCCCACTACCACTACTACTACTACTACTACTAGGACCTACTACTACTAGGACCTACTACTACTAGGACCTACTACTACTACTACTACTACTACTAGGACCTACTACTAGGACCTACTACT
>CAMXCT020004930.1:0-12500 GCA_947184155.2 Cladocopium goreaui | reverse complement strand
TGATGAAAAACAACTGAAATGATGAAAGTGATCCGGGCGTGTGGTCGCGCAAGAAACGCGCAAGGTTGGCGCAAGCTCGGCCCAAGAGGCCTTTGTGGGAACAGTAATTTAGGACAACCCCCAAATGCTTTTGTGTGTAAAAGCTCCTTTGCGTGAAGGCTTCTCTGTGTAAAAGCTTCTGTGTGCAAACGCGTCTGTGTGTAAAAAGCCTTCTGTGTAAAGACTTCTTTGTGTAACAGCTTCTGTGTGTAAAGGCTCCTAGATGTTTGTGCGCAAAAGCTCCTTAGAGTAAAGACTTCTCTGTGTAAAACCTTCTGTGTGTAAAAAGCTCCTTTGTGTAAAGACTTCTCTGCGTAAAAGCCCCTGTATGTGTAAAAGCTTCTGTGCGACTCCTCCATCCAGCTTTCTTTCGGGTCACGCCGTCGTCCAGTTTCAATCTGCAACATTGTTTCTTGTGGAAGAATGCAAAGAACAGGTGAAAGCATCGCAGGTTAAAAAATTGAACATAAACAGGGCACAGAGTGCTGTAATTTACAACATTTTGCGCTGTCAGATGGCAAGAACCCGCGTAAATACCACAGTTTTAGTCCCCGAAAGTGGCTAAAACACTGTTATTTGCAGGGTTTCGTTCACGTCACGATCTTCGATTTTTTGAAAAACGCGTAAATACCAGCGTTTTTTGCGTTCATCAATGCAAAAAATCGGTTCAGAAAGGGAAGAACATGCTGTAATTTACAGGGGTTTGGCGCCGCCACGGGCAAAAAACTGCGTAAATACCAGCGTTTCGGCGTCCAAAAGTGGCCAAAACACCGCTATTTACAGTGTTTCGTGCCTTCCACGTTTTCTTGAAATTGCAAAAACCATGTAAATACCAGCAGTTTTTGCGATCAACCCGCCAAAAATGCTGTAATTTACAGTGTTTTTTTGCTTGGCTTTCAAAAACACTGGTATTTGCGGTGTTTTGTGCATCTTGGGTCCAAAAAGTATTGGTATTTACAGCATTTTCTGCGTTTTTGCATGGCTCCCGCGAAAGACGTTAAAACGCAAAAATGCTGTAATTTACAGCATTTTGTGACTTTCGAAAAGCGAAAGATCGTCCGAAAAATGTGTCAAAACGGCGCTTTTTTCCGATTTTAGGTACCCTCAAAACGGGGGGGCGGGATTATGCTCTTGGAGACGCTTATGAGCGACCCGGATTCCGTCCAAAAAGCTCTCCCCCACCCTCCTGAAGGATTTTTGGTGTTTTTCGGGGCCCGGCGTCGGAGGGTCGGCGGCTTGGGGCGCGCCTCACCTTAGAGCTCTAGTCGCTCTGGGACGCTCGTAGGGCAAGCCACTCGTGGGGAGCCGGCGGAGCCGAATTTAAGGGCTGACGCACCTCGTCGGCTCCGCCGGATTTCTCGACCCTCCATTTCATCGCAGTGCGGGCTTGAAAGCTTTTGGATGGGGACCTGCTTCAGAAATATATTCCTTATGTTTTTTGAAAAAAGTTCATGGAATAGGAACTTTGTTGGAAATAGACGGCTTTTTTGGGGAGCAAGTGAGTTCCCGAAAGCTCCTGCCAAGAGTTTGTCCCGAACAACTGCTGCCAATTTCAACTGGTTACTTCGTGTAAAGGCGCCTCTGTGCAAAGACTTCTGTGTGTAAAAGCTTTTGCGTGTAAAAGTTTCTGTGTGTAAAAACCACTTTGTGTATAAAGACTTCTTTGTGTAAAAGCTTCTGTGTGTGAAAGCTTCTCTGTGTGAAAGCGCGTCTGTGTAAAGATTTCACTGTGTGTAAAAGCTTCCGTGTGTAAAACTCTCTGTGTAAAGGCTTCTCTGTGTAAAAGCTTCTGTGCGTAAACGCGTCTGTGAGTGAAAGAAAGCTATATATCTGTGTAACGACTTCTTCGTGTAACAGCTTCTGTGTGTAAAGGCTCCTAGACGTTTGTGTGCAAAAACTCCTTAAAGTAAAGACTTCTCTGTGTAAAACTTCCCCGCCAGGATTTGGCCAAAAACGGCCGTTTCCCAATGATCCCAGAAGAGAAATTCAATAGCCGGCCGAGGGACCGCCAAATGGCAGAAATATGCTTCCGAAAGGCTCCCGGCCAGGATTTGGGCAAAAACGGCCGTTTCCCAATGATCCCAGAAGAGAAAGTCAATAGCCGGCCGAGGGGCCGCCAAATGGCAGAAATATGCTTCGAAAAGGCTCCCGGCTAGGATTTGGCCAAAAACGGCCGTTTCCCAATGATCCTAGAAGAGAAATTCAATAGCCGGCTGAGGGGCCGCCAAAAGGCAGAAATATGCTTCCAAAAGGCTCCCGGCCAGGATTTTGCCAAAAATTGCCGTTTCCCAATGATCCCAGAAGAGAAAGTCAATAGCCGGCCGAGGGGCCGCCAAAAGGCCGAAATTTGCTTCCAAAAGGCTCCCGTGTGTAAAAAGCTCCTTTGTGTACAGACTTCTCTGTGTAAAAGCCCCTGTGTGTGTAAAAGCTTGCTGTGTGCAAATGCTTTTGTGTGTAAAAGCTCCTCTGTGTAAAGGCTTCTCTGTGTAAAAGCTTCTGTGTGCAAACGCGTCTGTGTGTAAAAACTCCCTCTGTCAGGCCTTCTTCGTGTAAACAGTTCTGTGTGAAAAAGCTCCTAGACGTTTGTGTGCAAAAGCTCCTTGGAGTAAAGACTGCTCTGTGTAAAACCTTCTGTGTGTGAAAAGCTCCTTTGTGTAAGGACTTCTCTGTGTAAAAGCCCTGTGTGTGTAAAAGCTTGCTGTGTGTAAATGCTTTTGTGTGTAAAAGCTCCTCTGTGTGAAGGCTTCTCTGTGTAAAAGCTTCTGTGTGCAAACGCGTCTGTGTGTAAAAAGCCCTCTGTGTAAAGACTTCTTTGTGTAACAGCTTCTGTGTGTAAAGGCGCCTAGACGTTTGTGTGCACAAGCTCCTTAGAGTACAGACTTCTCTGTGTAAAACATTCTGTGTGTAAAAAGCTCCTTTGTGTAAGGACTTCTCTGTGTAAAAGCTTCTGTGTGTGCAAAAGCTTGCTGTGTGTAAATGCTTTTGTGTGTAAAAGCTCCTCTGTGTAAAGGCTTCTCTGTGTAAAAGCTTCTGTGTGCAAACGCGTCTGTGCGCAAAAAATCATCTGTGTAAAGACGTCTTCGTGTAAAAACTTCTGTGTGAAAAAGCTCCTAGACGTTTGTGTGCAAAAGCTCCTTAGAGTAAAGCCTTCTCTGTGTACAACCTTCTGTGTGTAAAAAGCTCCTTTGTGTACAGACTTCTCTGTGTAAAAGCCCCTGTGTGTGTAAAAGCTTGCTGTGTGTAAATGCTTTTGTGTGTAAAAGCTCCTCTGTGTGAAGGCTTCTCTGTGTAAAAGCTTCTGCGTGAAAACGCGTCTGTGTGTAAAAAGCCCTCTGTGTAAAGACTTCTTTGTGTAACAGCTTCTGTGTGTAAAGGCGCCTAGACTTTTGTGTTCAAAAGCTCCTTAGAGTACAGACTTCTCTGTGTAAAACATTCTGTGTGGAAAAAGCTCCTTTGTGTAAAGACTTCTCTGTGTAAAAGCCCCTGTGTGTGTAAAAGCTTGCTGTGTGCAAATGCTTTTGTGTGTAAAAGCTCCTCTGTGCAAAGGCTTCTCTGTGTAAAAGCTTCTGTGTGCAAACGCGTCTGTGCGTAAAAAATCATCTGTGTAAAGACGTCTTCGTGTAAAAACTTCTGTGTGTAAAAGCTCTAAGAAGTTTGTGTGCAAAAGCTCCTTAAAGTAAAGACTTCTCTGTGTAAACCTTCTGTGTGTAAAAAGCTCCTTTGTGTAAGGACTTCTCTGTGTAAAAGCTTCTGTGTGTGTAAAAGCTTGCTGTGTGTAAATGCCTTTGTGAAGGCTTCTCTGTGTAAAAGCTTCTGTGTGCAAACGCGCCTGTGTGTAAAAAGCCCTCTGTGTAAAGACTTCTTTGTGTAACAGCTTCTGTGTGTAAAGGCTCCTAGACGTTTGTGTGCAAAAGCTCCTTAGAGTAAAGACTTCTCTGTGTAAAACCTTCTGTGTGTAAAAAGCTCCTTTGTGTAAAGACTTCTCTGTGTAAAAGCTTCTGTGTGTGCAAAAGCTTGCTGTGTGTAAATGCTTTTGTGTGTAAAAGCTCCTCTGTGTAAAGGCTTCTCTGTGTAAAAGCTTCTGTGTGCAAACGCGTCTGTGCGTAAAAAATCATCTGTGTAAAGACGTCTTCGTGTAAAAACTTCTGTGTGAAAAAGCTCCTAGACGTTTGTGTGCAAAAGCTCCTTAGAGTAAAGCCTTCTCTATGTAAAACCTTCTGTGTGTAAAAAGCTCCTTTGTGTAAGGACTTCTCTGTGTGAAAGCCCCTGTGTGTGTAAAAGCTTGCTGTGTGTAAATGCTTTTGTGTGTAAAAGCTCCTCTGTGTGAAGGCTTCTCTGTGTAAAAGCTTCTGTGCGCAAACGCGTCTGTGTGTAAAAAGCCCTCTGTGTAAAGACTTCTTTGTGTAACAGCTTCTGTGTGTAAAGGCGCCTAGACGTTTGTGTGCAAAAGCTCCTTAGAGTAAAGACTTCTCTGTGTAAAACCTTCTGTGTGTAAAAAGCTCCTTTGTGTAAGGACTTCTCTGTGTAAAAGCCCCTGTGTGTGTAAAAGCTTGCTGTGTGTAAATGCTTTTGTGTGTAAAAGCTCCTCTGTGCAAAGGCTTCTCTGTGTAAAAGCCCCTGTGTGTGCAAACGCGTCTGTGTGTAAAAACTCTCTCTGTCAGGACTTCTTCGCGTAAAAACTTCTGTGTGTAAAAGCTCTCAGAAGTTTGTGTGCAAAAGCTCCTTAAAGTAAAGACTTCTCTGTGTAAAACCTTCTGTGTGTAAAAAGCTCCTTTGTGTAAGGACTTCTCTGTGTAAAAGCCCCTGTGTGTGTGTAAAAGCTTGCGGTGTGTAAATGCTTTGTGAAAGCTGTGTGAAGGCTTTTCTGTGTAAAAGCTTCTGTGTGCAAACGCGTCTGTGTGTAAAAAGCCCTCTGTGTAAAGACTTTGTGTAACAGCTTCTGTGTGTAAAGGCTCCTAGACGTTTATGTGCAAAAGCTCCTTAGAGTAAAGACTTCTCCGTGTAAAACCTTCTGTGTGTAAAAAGCTCCTTTGTGTAAAGACTTCTCTGTGTAAAAGCCCCTGTATGTGTAAGAGCTTCTGTGCGACTCCTCCATCCAGCTTTCTTTCGGGTCACGCTGTCGTCCAGTTTCAATCTGCAACATTGTTTCTTGTTGAAAATTGCAAAGAACAGGTGAAAGCATCGCAGGTTAAAAAATTGAACATAAACAGCGCACAAAGTGTTGTAATTTACAGCATTTTGCGCTGTCAGATGGCAAGAACCCGCGTAAATACCACAGTTTTAGTCCCCGAAAGTGGCTAAAACACTGTTATTTACAGGGTTTCGTTCACGTCACGATCTTCGATTTTTTGGGAAACGCGTAAATACCAGCGTTTTTTGCGTTCATCAAGGCAAAACATCGGTTCAAAAAGTGCAAAAAATGCTGTAATTTACAGGGGTTTGGCGCCGTCACGGGCAAAAAAACGTGTAAATACCAACGTTTCGGCGTCCGAAAGTGGCCAAAACACCGCTATTTACAGTGTTTCGTGCCTTCCACGTTTTCTTGAAATCGCAAAAACAGTGTAAATACCAGCATTTTTTGCGATCAACTTGCGAAAAATGCTGTAATTTACAGTGTTTTTTTGCTTGGCTTTCAAAAACACGGGTATTTGCGGTGTTTTGTGCATCTCCGGTCTAAAAAGTATTGGTATTTACAGCATTTTCTGCTTTTTTTCATTGCTCCCGCGAAAGACGTCAAAACGCAAAAATGCTGTAATTTACAGCATTTTGTCCATTTCGAAAAGCGAAAAATCGTCCGAAAAAGGTGTCAAAACGGCGCTTTTTTCCGATTTTAGGTACCCTCAAAACGGGGGGGGAATGCTCTTGGAGACGCTTATGAGCGACCCGGATTCCGGCCAAAAAGCTCTCCCCCACCCTCCTGAAGGATTTTTGGTGTTTTTCGGGGCCCGGCGTCGGAGGGTCGGCGGCTTGGGGCGCGCCTCACCTTAGAGCTCTAGTCGCTCTGGGACGCTCGTAGGGCAAGCCACTCGTGGGGAGCCGGCGGAGCCGAATTTAAGGGCTGCCGCCCCTGCCGCCGACCCCGGAAAAAAACACCAGGAGGTTTGTGACGCAACATTCTTTTCTGGTTCTTCTTTTTTCTTTTGTGTAGATCAGATTCAACAGTACGGACATCAACTTTGGTGGCGTTGGCTATTTGGTTGTCATCTTACACAACTTAGCGGCACACAATTCTTTCAGACACACAAAACTCTTTCACACACAATTCTTGATGGAATATCCCACATGTTTGGTTAGTTCAGCATAAACCCCAAAGTTTCATATGCTGGTTTGGTTTCAATCGGATGTCATCCCATTGTTTCATAGTAAGATCTACTGGAAGCTTTACACTCTTAAAGTTGAGTTTCATGTTATAAATTGCTAGGGATGGAGCAGTTTTGCACAGCCTTGAACTTGTTGCAAAACTCCATAGCCCTCACGTAAGTTCTGAAACCCATAGAAAACGAATTTTGGCTACCTTTTCCTCCTGCTGCTGCAGAGGCTTTTGCTGCTGCTGCTGCTGGTCCCCGGATAGGAAAACACCATGGCAGTGAAGGACGGAGAAGCTCCAAAATTGCATCCCCAAAATGCCTAACGTAACTTCTGAAACCGATAGAAAATGATGATTTTGGCTACTTTTTCCTGTTGCTGCTGCTATGAATTTTGGCTATCTTTTCCTCCTGCTGCTGCAGAGGCTTTTGCTGCTGCTGCTGCTGGTCCCCGGATGGGAAAACACCATGGCAGTGAAGGACGGAGAAGCCCCAAAATTGCACCCCGAAAATGCCTAACGTAACTTCTGAAACCCATAGAAAATGATGATTTTGGCTGCTTTTCCCTCTTGCTGCTGCTATGAATACGAAGTTTGTTTGGCTATCATTTCCTCCTGCTGCTGCAGAGGCTTTTGCTGCTGCTGCTGGTGCTGGTCCCCGGATGGGACAACACCATGGCAGTGAAGGACGGAGAAGCCCCAAAATTGCACCCCCAAAATGCCTAACGCAACTTCTGAAACCCATAGAAAATGATGATTTTGGCTGCTTTTTCCTCTTGCTGCTGCTATGAATTTTGGCTACCTTTTCCTCCTGCTGCTGCAGAGGTTCTTGCTGCTGCTGCTGCTGCTGCTGCTGCTGGTCCCCGGATGGGAAAACACCATGGCGTGAAGGACGGTGAAGCCCCAAAATCAGATCATCTGCGCGAGAAAATGATGATTATCTTCCTCTTGCTGCTGCTATGAATTTTGGCTACCTTTTCCTCCTGCTGCTGCAGAGGCTTTTGCTACTGCTGCTGGTGCTGGTCCCCGGATGGGAAAACACCATGGAAAAAATCACTTCCCGGCAGCAAAACACCATGCCTCTGCAGGACGGAGAAGCCCCAAAATTGCACTTCGAAAATGCCTAACGTAACTTCTGAAACCGATAGAAAATGATGCTGTTGGCTCCTTTTTCCTCTTGCTGCTGCTATGAATTCTGGCTACCTTTTCCGCCTGCCGCTGCAGAAGCTTTTGCTGCTGCTGCTGCTGGTCCTCGGATGGGAACACACCATGGAAAAAAACACCTCCCGGCAGAGAAACACCATGCCTCTGAAGGACGGAGAAGCGCCAAAATTGCACCCCGAAAATGCCTAACGTAACTTCTGAAACCGATAGAAAATGATTCTTTTGGCTCCTTTTTCCTCTTACTGCTGCTATGAATTTTGAAGGACAGAGAAGCCCCAAAATTGCACCCCGAAAATGCCTAACGTAACTTCTGAAACCGATAGAAAATGATGTGATGCTTTTGGCTCCTTTTTCCTCTTGCTGCCGCTATGAAGAAAATGATGATTTTGGTGGCTTTTTCCTCTTGCTGCTGCTGTGAATTTTAGCTACCTTGTCCTCCTGCTGCTGCAGAGGCTTTTGCGGCTACTGCTGCTAGGTAACTTCTGAAACCCATAGAAAATGATGATGAAATGATGCTTTTGGCTGCTTTTTTCCCTCTTGCTGCTGCTATGAATTCTGGCTACCTTTTCCGCCTGCTTGGCTACCTTTTACATCCGTTCCCCAAATGGGAACACACCTGGTCCTCGGATGGGAAAACACAATGGAAAAAATCATTTCCCTGCAGGGAAACACCATGCCTCTGAAGGACGGAGAAGCCTCAAAATTGCACCCCGAAAATGCCTAAGGTAACTTCTGAAACCTCTTGCTTCTGCAGAAACTTTTGCTGCTGCTGCTGCTGGTCCCCAGCTGGGAAAACACCATGCCTCTGAAGGACAGAGAAGCCCCAAAATTGCACCCCGAAAAGCTGCTGCTGCAGCTGACCTGCTGCTGCTGCTGCTGCTGCAGCTGACCCTTCAAGAGCGGCTCCCGGCGAGGAAGCACCATGCTATAACGTTGCCTTCTGAACCAACAAGAAACCAGCTCCAAAGTGCAGCTCCCATCCCCTCAAAACAGGTCCACAACGAAGTCCTAGCGGGCGGTTGCGAAACAGCAAAACACCATGGCCCTGAAGGACGGAACGACCTCCAAAAACATGCTGTCCCGGGGCTTGACGTCCCTTCTGGATTCTGGTAAAAACAAAGCGAGTGCCCACAAAGACACGACCCTGCCGGACGGGGAAACACCATGGCCCTGAAGGACGAATGGAGTCCAAAATATGCGTTTCCCGGGGCCGGAACGTCCCTTCTGAAATCTCCTACAAAGAGCTTTTTATACGTTTCTCGATGCTGGCTACTGGCTCGCTGCTAGCTGCTGCACTGCTGCCGTTGCTCTTACTGCTACTGATGCTGCGCAAACCCTGGAAAAAATTCTACTGGAGCTGCTCCTGCTGCTGCTGCTGCTGCAGCTGACCCTTCAAGAGCGGCTCCCGGCGAGGAAACACCATGCTATAACGTTGCCTTCTGAACCAACAAGAAACCAGCTCCAAAGTGCAGCTCCCGTCCCCTCAAAACAGGTCCACAACGAAGTCCTAGCGGGCGGTTGCGAAACAGCAAAACACCATGGCCCTGAAGGACGGAACGACCTCCAAGAAACATGCTGTCCCGGGGCTTGACGTCCCTTCTGGATTCTGGTAAAAACAAAACGAGTTTAGCTGGAGCTGCTAGGCCTGCTCCTGCTGCTGCTGCTGCCGCTGCTGCTGCTGCTGCTGCTGCAGGCTTCCACAACGTACCCCTCGCCACATCGAAACACCATGCTACTGAAGGACGGAACAACCTCCAAAAACATGCTGCCCCGAGGCTTGACGTCCCTTCTGGATCCTTCTGGATTCTGTTAAGAACAAAGCGATTGCAGCTGCTTGGCCTGCTGCTGCTGCTGCTGCCGCTGCTGCTACCTCCAAAAAACATGCTGCCCGGGGGCTTGACGGCCCTTCTGGATTCTGTATGCTGCCCCGAGGTGGTGCTGCAAGATCTGGTAAAAACAAAGCGAGTTCAGCTGCTGGGCCTGCTGCTGCTGCTGCTGCTGACGTCCCTTCTGGATTCTGGTAAGAACAAAACGAGCTCAGCTGCTGGGCCTGCTGCTGCTGTCTTCAAATGTCTTATTCCCTGGCGCGCTCCCCCTTGCGTCTGCCGGGGTCGGCGGATATATACAGTATTTAACAATCGAATTTGGGGGTTGACACTGTAATTTTGAAGGTTTGACCTATACCCATTCGTTGGTTGAGAAACCTGACAGGAGCAGAGGTTTGTGGAGGCTGGATTCTAGCAGATACCTGGGCGAGGTGAATTAGCCAAAGGAAAAGAAAAGGCCTACTGTATTCGTTTTCCATCAGCATAATGAATATGGTGCTGTCATGCTTGCGTACAATAGTATAGAGTTCCCCAAAATCCCATGGAGAGATGTCTAGATTTTAGACTATTTTGTTCCCCCATGAAAATGGATGAACATGGTCATTTTGAATCATTTTGGGATTATACCATATTAATCCATATTATACCCTCTTCCTGGGAACACTCATATTTGCTGCTTTTAGCTTGGCAATGGGCTCTTGACTCCATTCTTGTGAGGCCAAGTGAATGTGCGGCTGCAAATTCAGCCATTCATATGCCTGCTGCAGTCTACCATTATGCGAGCATGAGGAAGTCTGAGGAAACTATGTGACCGGGAAGAAAAGATTGTGCTGCGGGAGTGCTCGGGTCTCCGAGACGGACTCAAAGAGCAGTGAGATCTTCTGAGACAAACCTTCTTGGCATTCGTAGCAGGCATTTGTTTTTAAGCATAGAGCAATATAGAGCTTATGCAAAATGCAACTTTTCTTGAGTGGATCTCCCACATGAATGGTCATAGTTAAGACATGTTAAGGCCATTGGCACAGGTGCAGGGCTTTGACTTGGAGTGCTTCTATTACATAAGCTCACAAGATGCCTCCACACTAGGATCAGAGGATGCTTCCCTGTTGTATTTGGGCTCAGCGGGGATCTGTGAAGGGACAGCCACGGACAAAATTTGTGACCGCATCGCAATGCAGCTACAGGCCCATGGGTTTGTAGATGGTTGAAGAGCTGAACTAGAGTGGCAAAGAGATTGGGAGCCACACAGAATATGGGGAATGCTAGCTCTTGGCTCTACTACATGATAATTATCCAAAAGTCTCCAAATAGTCGAAGAAAGTTTAGAAGTCAAACTTCCGACAGTATGGACAGATGGAAAAGCAGAGGTGAGAAGAGTCACAGAAGAGAAGAGCAGAAGAGAGAAATCAGAGAAGAGAAAGAGTCAGAAGAAAGAAGATGCAGGTGCGCAAACAGGTAGAAAAGTCGCGATTCACTGTGTTTTTCCAATGATTTGTGGCTCAGGAGGGTCGAAAAGTAGGCTCGCTAAAGCGGCGGGTGCGGAGACATTTGGTCAGATGGATGAAAAATTGCACGCCGTTGGGTTTTGTAGCATGTCCAAAAACGATGGCAGGCGTGGGAGATTTGCAGAGGACCTGCAAAGATGCATGTCGCGTGGCAGGCGCCATACAAGAGACATGTTCATCAGAGATGTTAGGAGGTTAGGGCGCTGATTTCCTGAGAGGGGTTGCATTTTGGAGCATCAGATCTGTAGGTTTGCTAAGATGATTTTGCATGACAGGTGCAGCACCTCGTATGCACTTTAGACAGATGGAGTGGAAAAATCGCAAAACGCATTGGTACGAGGCCGTCAGCTCTGCACTCAACTTTCCATTTTTGAAGGACGTCTCGCAGAATTGCTTCATTTTTGATGTTGTCAACTTGAAAAATTGAGGAGGTCTCGCAGAATAGCTTCGAATTTGACGTTGTCAAGCTCAAAAGTTGAGGAAGTCTCGCAGACTTGCTGCGTTTTTGATGTTGTCAAGTTCAAAAATTGAGGACGTCTCGCACAATAGCTTCGTTTTCAAACTTGCAGATAGATAGATATAGATAGATAGAAAAATAGAAAGACAAATAGATAAACATCTCTTTAGATAGATAGATGGATAGATAGATAGATAGATAGATAGATAGATAGATAGACTGATAGATAGATAGATAGATAGATAGATAGATAGATAGATAGATAGATAGATAGACAGATTAGATAGATAGATAGATAGATAGATAGATAGATAGATAGATAGATAGATAGATAGATCGATAGATCGATAGATCGATAGATCGATAGATCGATGGATTGGATTGGATTGGATTGGATTGGATTGGATTGGATTGGATTGGATTGGATGGATGGATGGATAGATAGATAGATAGATAGATAGAGAGATAGAGAGATAGAGAGATAGAGAGATAGAGAGATAGAGAGATAGAGAGATAGAGAGAGAGAGATAGATAGATAGATAGATAGATCGATAGATAGGCAGAAAGATAGATAGATAGATAGGCAGAAAGATAGATAGATACAGATAGATACAGATAGATACAGATAGATAGACACTTGCAAGTGCACGACACCACACTACAACTACAACTTCAACTACAACTTCAACTACAACTTCAACTACAACTACACGATCACTACAACTACAGCTTCAACTGCACTTCAACTAAGCTACACTTCAACTAAGCTACGCTACAAGACCTACAGCTACAACCACAACTACAACTTCAACTACATTTCAACTACAACTACAACCTCAACTACAACTACTACAACTACAACTACAATTACAAGTGCCACTGCCACTACAAATCCAACTGCGACTACAACTGCGACCGCTACTAGAACTACCCTACAACTGCAACTACAGCTGCAACTACAATTACAACTTCAGCTACACTACAGCTACAACTACAACTACACTTCAACTACAACTACAACTGACACTTCAACTTCAACTACACTGCTACTGCTACTACTACTACTTCTGCTACTGCTGCTACTACTACTACTACTACCACCACTAAGACTAATACTACTACTACTACTCCTACTCCTCCTCCTCCTACTACTCCTCCTACTCCTCCTCCTCCTACTACTACTACTACTACTACTAGTACTAGTA
>CAMXCT020004929.1:0-26123 GCA_947184155.2 Cladocopium goreaui | reverse complement strand
TTGAAGTAATCTAACAGGTGGTGATGCAACCCTACAGTAAACGGCCTACCACTGACCAGGCTACTTCCAGCTGCTGATGCGTAGTTATTGCTGCTGGGGTGTCTTCGATCGGTAAATACACTCATCAGCTTACTACTTCTGTTTTTGGTACCCACCCTATGCCAAGTTAGGTCTTATGCCTCATGCATTCTAGTCAGGTCAAAGGAAGGGGGGGGCTCCCAGGGGTACTCTGGGTAGCTCTTCCTGCCTGCACAAGACCCATGAGGACATCCTAATCCTGAACCGTTGCCCTGGATACTTAGAAACCAAGGCCATAATTCCGCAATCTCGCCCAAGTGTCCTATGCGCGTGGGGTTCTACTTCAAGAACCCTCAGCCTGCATGACTTTCTGCTGCCAATACAGCAGTTGGCACGTGAAGGGATCGAGTGACCCTACAGACAGGACCCGACCTTAACCCAAGCGGGGACTCGGCTACGCCTGAATATCAATTTAATATTAATTTACCAGTGCGATTAGGTTGCCTGGTTGTAGTAGCTACTCAGCATGACCATTTCCACGAAGCAGTTAACCAAAGGTACAACCCGTTTTACAGTCCTACTCTCTTTTCCCTACTGCTTGTTTTTCTGGGAGCCTAGCAGGACTCCACTCTCCACCCAGGGCAAGAGGTGGGATGCAGAGAGGGGGAAAAAGCCCCCCCCCCCCAAAAAAAAACTCCTCTAAGCACCCCAGAGCCATAGCAAGCACAGGCAGCGAAGTGAGCAACAGCTGACCTTTAATTAAACGACTTGCGGTAAGCTACCACCATGCAACTGCTATCTGATCGTGCCTATTCCCAAGGGTACCTTGGGTAATGGAGTAGGTGTAGGAATAAGTCCTACCCCACATAGAGTCGCCGACACTGCAACCCTTAACTGTCTTGAGTCTCTCGTGTGTCCTTGGTAGGGTCTGTCTCACACTGTACTTCTGACCCTTCAGTCTAAGAGTGCCTAGCAGTCCATTGCGCTATTCTAAATTCCTGGGTTAGTTGTAGGAACCTCATAGCGTCGGGCCCTTTACGCAAGCACTGCACCCATGGGTAAATGCAGTCTACCGCATTTAAGAGGACCTGTTCTATGATAGTTATTGCCGTGCTGGCGGCGTCGCCGATTTGAGCAGCGATTGCGGTCAGAACTGCTCCCCAATTCCATCCTGCCAGCCGGCGCACTATCTTAGTCTCAGTCAACCATTATCCCAATGATTACCAAAACTTCCTAGTAATTCCAACAAAATGTCCTTAAGTGAGCACTGCTAACGTAAGACAAAGCAGTGCCATAATGACGCCCCCCTTGGGCAAATGAAGCGTCCCGACGCAGACACCAATGAATGACACCTCCCGGTTCGTGCTCAGGCGCAACAACAGCTGAGTAGTTAAGCCGATTCGCACGTTCCTTGGTAAGCCTTTGTTTCTATGCTCCAACAATAATTTGCCGTCAGCACACTACCCAATTTTCCAAATTAAGTACCGCCTCGTCACGTACCGTGCGAGTGAATGCCCCATAAAACTGAATAAATGTATATGGTTGCTTCAGAACTAGTTCTTGCCCAAGTGCCTTTGTCAGTCTACCACATTTAAGAGGACCTGTTCTCTGATAGTTATTGCCGTGTTGGCAACATAGCCAAGCTGAGCAGCGCCTACGCTCAGAACTGCTCTCCCACTCTCAACTGGCCAGCCGGCACACTATCTCAGCCTGAGTCATAAAATATCCTAATGATTATAAGAAATTCCTGGCAATTATTATAAAATATCCTTAAGTGAGCACCACCGACGCAGGACAAAGCAGTATCAGGATGACGCCTCCCTCGTGCAGAGCAATTGAGTCGGCAGGACCTTCAGTATAGCCAAGTTCAAGTAGGTAGTGCCCTCGCCGCCCATCACAAAGTATCCTTAGGTAAGCACCACCGACGAGGGTAAAGCAATCCCAAAGCAATCCCATGATGATGTCTCCCCCGTACAGAGTATGGTGCCGGTAGGACCTCGCGCACGTAGATAGTGCCCTCGCCGCTCATTGCACCTCATGCCCCAAGTTTACCATAGCCTAGAAGACCATCACAGTCCGATAGCTGCTGTTCCCAAGGGCACCTTGGGTAATGGCGAGACGTTAGCTGCTATTCTGCTATGCGTTGCGATTTTCCAAACCAGTGCCTCACAGGGTTTGATACGTACCTCTTGCTGCCGTCCCTTGCCTTGCTCAGGCCAGACAGCGGCATGCAGCCGTAAAGCTCTACGTGGCCAGCGAATCTGGACGCAGGTGCCTCGGACCAAGTGTAATCAGAGTACAAGGCCAACGGTCCAAGGATAGAATGGTGGGGCTTCCCCTCCTTGACCTATTCGCGAGCATTCCCTTTGGAAGATTTAATAGTGGACCCTTTGACCAACGCCGAGCGACCATCTAGACAAGTCATAATTTTTCAGCGGATTATGAACTCTTTCGACATGCTGTCAACAGCTACTGGTAAGACTGGTACGTCCTAGCTGCTGGAGGAATGGCTTCAGCAACACTTGGCTGACACCATCAAAGCCATGTCCAGTGTTCTGGGTACAAAGCCCAGCAGATTGACTGCCGAATAGGTGGTCTCTCTGTAACCCAGAGATGGCTTGCAGTAGTCCAACTATTGGACGATTATGCGGACCAAGAGGCTGCGTGAAACGTCACGTCCACTCTCTGTGAGCAGCCTATTGAGTGTCAAGTAGCTAACAAGTTCACAGTTTTTTTTGGTCTTGTTGTCATTTGTTTATTGTCAAGACCCAAGGACCCAAGGAGCAGCAGACTGGGCATGAAAGAGGCACCTGGGTGGCAGTACGCCCTTAATTCCAGAGCATAAGAATCACTCACTCTGTTAGAGTCCACATTCAGAAAATTACTCTTATTGGTTTCTATGGTGATAGGTCAACCATTATCCCCTTTATCAATCCAGTCAATTGCCCAAGAGAGGTATTTAAGTAGTACCGTCCATTATAATTACGACCATTCGTCATGCTAAGATGCCCACCTACTAAGAGTATATCTCATCCCCAGTTCTACCCAAAGAGGATTTTCTCTAGTCATCGGTGTTAGGTGTACACTGCTCCTTATCATTGTCACTGCGTGGGTAAATTTTCGGCTAGAGGTTGTCTGTTCGTATTTCCTGTCCACCGCCCTGCTTCGAGCAGACCGAACGATCGTGAAGGATAGCAGTACTGACCTCCATGCATAGGGCAGCGCGTAGCATCACAGCTGACCATGTCCGAGTTTTACTCCAGCAGCTCCTCTTTATCCATCGGGTTCAACTCTTAGCCATGAGATTACAGTATCAGTTGGAGGAAACCATGGATGACCTGGACGACATAGGGTTTGATGAACAGGTACTCAACGGAGTGCTACGAACCACTCACCTTGAGATCATTAGTTTTATTGCCCGCTGTGATCGCACGATGCTCATGACAGAGCAACGCATCCTGCGAGTACTCCTGCGATGAAATGCTGAACAGAGATGTACAGGTTGAATTTTTTTGAGTGGACTATGCCGAGTGCCTCTTACCGTTAAGAAACAGTTAAGCAGTCGACACTCCGGATCTCCTGGTAACTACTATTGGTCAACCAGAGAGTTGTTACGTTGAGGGGATACTCTCCTGGCCAGTCTGAAATTTTTCACAGGTTGCTGACTGCCCCTACATGCTAGCGCATTTAGTCAAGTAGTCCCCATTACCCACCCCCCGCGGTGCCCCTCACATCAGTAGAAACGCGACATATTGTCCATTATTTCCTCTACTGTTCCCAAGGGCACCTTGGGCAATGGGGAGGGTTTAGCTCAGTGATCATTTTACCGGGTATTTATCTCCCATGGTTGACTCATACATGACTGCTATCCTCTTCCGGATATCCTGCTGCCCTATCTCCTCTCAATGCTGTGTGCTCCTTACTAGCAGTGCTTCTCAGTGTTTTCCCTTTTCTCGCTTCTACCAGGCCTCCCTTTCTGCCAAGTGCTACTGCTCCACCACACCTTCTGCCCATACCACCTCCCCCAAACCAGTTTATTCCTGCATTACACTGTCGGTATTCAATGCGGTCAAGGGTTATATGTTGTGCATCTACCTCGTCGTTTGATTGATTCGAACATGATTCATTGTTTCCATCAGCAGCTATTGGCTCGAACTGTGAGGACACTGCACCTGCATAAGCCAGTTGTCGGGATCCTCACTGACCCCAACTTTTAGCTTTCGCCCGTTCATATTCCAAGCCGACACGGGGTTCTCGTTGTTTGGCCGCATCAGCCAACACGGGGTTCTCGTTGTTTGGCTGCTGCCTGCAATAGTGAGTGATTCCGATCCCAATTGCCTTTATACTGCCACTACAGGGTACCTGTTGCTGGTATGCCGAGGTCAAACCCATTTCCGTCTGGCCAAATCAGTGTTTCCGATCAGCACTTACTGGACATATCGGCTGGAATGAATTGGGACATGCCTGCAGCCAGCAGCGTTCGCTTTCTTGCAGTGAGAGGCACAATATGGGTAGGTGATTGCCATACAACATACAATTTCACATTGGTGGAATACCATTTGCATATTGACGAGGTGCCGTGGACTCTCTTCTCTACTCTTGCCGATTCCCTTGAGACCGAATTTGACCCTGCCTTTTGGGATGCCGTCAATTATGGCCGAAAGGAGCGGTGGGGATTTCTTGAATTACCCTGGGATGGCAAGGTCTACGAGGTGGCACCACCGTATGTCCAACTCCGACTCTCCATCTTCAATCGAGACGCTCACACCATGCGTGTGGTGCAACCGTTTGTGTGGAACCATACCCACTTGAAGGTTCACCCAAACGGAGCGTTGATTTTCCATGAACAAAAGAGATTAGCCTTCCTGTTGCCGTTGATCGTAGAGGCCCATAACTTGCTGCCGCCTAAGCCTTTGTTCTGGGTGAATGATGACAAGACCATCCCATTGTGGAGAACCACCCTATGGACGCATGCTGAAACTGTACAGTGGTCAGCGGAGACAGGAGAATCGTACCCATTCGAACTGCGAGATGAGCTCCAGCCCCGCATTGACCAACTAAAGTCTTCGCAGCATCCGAAACGGACTCAACCTCCGCCGCCACCTCAACCAACTAGGTGGACGGAGCGCTCCACAGCCAAACAGCACGTCCAAACAGCACAAACAGACACTCCACATGACCCTAAGGGCACTCAGAGTACGCCGCAGCAAGTGGCTGAACGAGAGCGACAATATATGGAATTGCAGTCTATTATCCATCAGGCAAACCAACAAACGCTGACAGACAGCCGGCCAGCAAAGACCAAGCATACCCAGCAACCAGCCAACCTGCTGGCTGCAAGTCAACAGAGCACAGACAACGCGGCAGCCGCTGCGTCATCCGATTCTGCTGCAGGCGATGTGCTTAAAACTCCGGCTCCGTCACAAAGCAAACCACCTGATAAAATCAGTGCACAATCGTTATTTAAAATAAGACCAGACCCACCATCGGCCTTGCCTGCGAGCAAAGCACACACGGATACCCCGGGTACCGGCGTGTTATCCTCTGACTCTCACTCCGCAGCTCACACTAAGGATGATGAGCAACAACAACCTCCGGAACAACAGGCTGCCCAGGACGACACTTCAACAGAGGAATCGTCGCCTGCAAATTCACCCAAAGAATCGCCAGAGACTCAGGCAACGGACGCTGCTGGTGCTAGCAGCCCTGAACCAGTCAGTGAATCCAAACAGGACGATGACCTTGACAACGCTGACATTTCGACGCTACAGAAAATGGAGAAAAGAGCATGTGAGAAAGTGGCATCCTATGAGACAAGGCTCTCCAATGCCCGCGAGCAACTATCTCGCATCAGAAAGCGCCTTAAACGAATGAGCGATGACCGATCATCAGACACTCTACAACCCTCTCCTGGTACAGACATGGAAATGGAAATCATTGATTGACCAGGCAGACAGCTAGCACTGCGTGCTCCTGACTGTCCGCAACCATTCGACCAGTGCTGATTTAACTTAATGCTGCTTACTTCACAGAGGCGCCAAAGGAAAAGCAGCCGCGTGCCGGGCTAATACCCCCCAAACCTACCGTAAGGGATAACACCCGCTCAAGGTTACCCCCATAAGCTTCAGCAAGGGGATTTACGGGGTTTTTGTTTTGTGTGAGTGGATTACTTTAATCTGTCTGTGAAGCCGTTTGGTTAGATGAGTGTCCCAGGTCCTGTCACCGCTAGTCATCTAGTTATCTGTCGAATCAACATGTCCTGTGAACCAAGTACTTGTTTTCCGAATGTGGGTTGTATAATCTGTCAGAGGCTCAACTGTTCGCACTGCAGCTTTTGTGGCTCCACTAGTTTTCATCGCTAGGTCAGCCATCCGACACCAATTCGTACACCTAGGTGTAACCCAATCCTGATTGTTTCGCTTCTTACCACTTTTGTTTCCAACACACGGCCCCGCCAGGGGAACCCTGACCCCGGGTGCCGGGTGTTCGCGGTTCTCCCTGGCATAGCCAATCCCGTTCACACGTTTTGCACTCCCTACCAGCATAGTACTCATTGCCTTCGGCCGGTCGCTTGGCACCTGACATCCGGGTACCGGCTGTTCAGGGTCAACCCGGCGTCAGCATGATGCAACAGCTTATGACATCAAATAGATTCATTTCGTTGACGTCGCCTGACCCTGATGATTCAGATACAGAGATCGAACCAACAGAGCCAATCGTTTCGCATAACGCAGTTGAGGATGTGTCCATGGACAGCGACACAGAATACTTTGACGCTATCGAAACAGTTGACGTCGATACAGATGATGACGTTCCGTATTTTCAGCAAGGGGCCGAACCTCCTCCAAGGGAACAGTGGGAAATTGCTGAACCTATCGATTTCCTCGATGTACAGGCAGTCACACAATTAAGCCATCAGCTTGACCAACTCTTCCTCTCTCAGAAAGAGATTGAGACTCCCCTCGGCATGGACGACCTCAAACAATGGTGGAAATGGGATGATGTTGGCTCTTGTCGCATGCCCAGGGCACCCACGACATACCCTGCACTCATGATAGATGAAGGGAATGGCATCCAACGTCCAGCAACCAGTCAGGTACATCACAAAACGCTCTTCCAGTGGATCATAGACAATCTCTCATGGTTACCAGAGTATGCCACTGTCTATGTGTATGTGGACAATCGCAAGCTGCCAGGCACTGATCCTCCAGCCTATTGGCCACTCTTTGCACCCTGGATCAAAGGCCGATGTACAGTAACTGGCCCCTACTGTGAGAAAACGACTGCTATTCATCTTCCCATTCATGCTGATACAGGTTTACACCAGGTCCATTATACCTGGGCTGGTGCCGCAGCTTTGGAGGCGCTGTGCCTAATGTTTCCCACAGTAAACTTTGCCCTCATTGATTCTGACTGCGTGCCGACCTCGTTGTTTGAGATAGCTGAACTAGTTAATCTTATGACGGATAAGACAAGTAGAGCCGCAGCAATGCAACACAACATAATGGCCAGTTCTAACCAGTGCCCCCCAGCAGTACTCCTCGCCACGGAGGCCAAGGCAGAACTCAATGCCGGCCTGATCATTGTGACAGGACATATCCCCATTAGGCAGCTGATGTGGACATGGACCAGGCAACCCCTGAAGCAGGCATGCCATCCGGCACTGCACCAAGCTCCTCGCCGAGTAATGCACCTGCCCCCAAGGCGCGACGAATAGCCCACCCTGCCAACCGCCGAACAGCGGAGGATTGGGTCACCGCACTTCGAGAAAGCCGAGCCAGCTTCCTAGCGACAACCGCCGTGCCTGAAGACCCTGTAGAAGCGATGAGAGGTGGGCTACTGCTCACCCCCCTACTAGGCTGTAAGGCTAGAACTCCGCTTGACTGGACACATGCATGGGCAATGCTAGGTGAATGGGCTGGAGCCATTGCTTTCCCCATACCGGAGCAAGGAGAATGGCCTCGCCATGGTGATGGACGTTATCTTAGACCGGACTTTGTCGAGCGGACACCGCCATTCCTTACCTGGGCACGCCCCATCTTCGAGCAAGGTGCACTCTCCCCTATGTCAGTCTTCCCAGCCGACTTCCCCATCCTCTGCCTTCCAGGAGACAAATTGTTCCAAAGTAAGGAGTTGAATATAGGGTATAGCCTGCCACCAATTCTACACGCCTTCCATGGGAGTAAAGTAGGCCTAGGGCACCAACTCCAACAGTGGCTAAGCAAAGGTTTGCAACCGCTAGCTGTGTCGCTCATAGGAGTTGAAGATGCACCCCCTTTATGGACACACCCCACAGGTTGCGACTTTATTAGAGGGGGTAAGCTAGTCGTCAAGCCGCAAGTTCCACAAAACAGAAGCCTTACCCCGACACAGGTGCTGCTACTCCAGAGCCTCTGGACGCCAGTCGAAGCCCCCAACAGCAGCAATGGCCATACACCCTGGCCCAAAGATTGCGAGCCTGCCGTTGTTTTCTGTGGTCAGCATGCGAGCCTTAAGCTTCCCACCGCCCCCATCCTCCCCCTGCTCGAAGCGCTCCAGCGACGACTGAACGTTGACTCTAACAACGCGGGGCTTGCCATCAATGAGGTGCTTGCCAGCCATAATGACCCCAAATACACAGACTGGAAAATCACAGTCATGGATAACACCTCCTGGCAACTCAATGACGCTGACCCAGGGTCCCTGGAAGTTCAGTGCACTGGGTTGGGTGGAGGAGAGCTTGATGAAGACTGGGATGTGTTAATGGCTTGTAGAAAGGAAGCACATGTTTATGGGCCATCCCTGAGCAAACAGGACGATTGGAATGCAAGAGTTGGCACAGTAGCAGGCACTGCCCACACGCAAGAATATTTGCTACTGCACATTGCAATGTTTCCCATCGGAGCACACTTCTGGTGCCGTGTTTTAGGAATGCCCAGAGCGAACCAATTACAAGCACAGATCATCAGTCGAGCCATGAAGCTGTTGCGCTTCTGCCCTATCATTCCAGCGCATAGGAAACCACCATGGCCGGGGTACACACATGGTCTGAGACTTTTTACCAAGCTACTGGTAGCACATCCTCTGGTCGGAGTCTGCCTGCCCCCTGAAATCCGTCCAGCGGACTACCTCAGATTGGCAGGATATATGATAGGCTCTTTCAACATCCGAGGGCACAGCGCTGGCTCGTATGCAGGAATGGTATGGGAAACAATCCTCTCAGAGTTCCCAGATGTTGATGGTACAACAGTGCTAGCAGCCATTGCGCTGCCACCATCGTTGCTAACAACATACAACCCATCACAGCTGAGAGAGATTCATCTCATCCACCATGCGGATGACAAGCTGTGTGTCTGGAACCCGTCAAACCATGACATCAAATTGCTTAAGCAACGAGGCTTTAAAATCACGCATGTCACAGGATGGAGAGCGTACCTTGGCACTGCACAGCATAACTACTCGCATTGGACTAGGGTTGCCCTCCCAGAAGGACGACCGGATATGGAACAGCTGGAAGGCATCCCAGGGGTACTCCCCTTCGAAGTGTACTCACAAGCTCCTCTTCGCCTGATCTCACGGTGTAGTTTTGAGCTCCCAAGAACTGCCAGAAAACTCCTGCGTGAGCTAGCGGAAATGTGCGAGCTACCTGAAACCACAACACAGGCACTGGTTGCTCAAATTGCTGTCCATAACGCAGAGATCAAAACTGAGCAAGAAGCTACCCAATACCTAGCCGGGTTGGCAACGGTTACCATCTCCTCAAGGGCCAATTTGCACAATTATACCACCATGGTCCAACAGTTCCTTGGTACCCTACCCCTGCCCATGGCTGTCTACATGTTAGACTACTACCTGCCCATGCTCAGTCCCAATGAAGGCTATAATGAAACAGGGTTAACAATGCAAAGTGCAGGACCGGTTCGGCAGCCATCACAACCCATTGCCCTCGAGTTCCTCTTCAAAGGCAGCGAGTTTGGCCACTGGAGAGTCAAAGGCGGACAGGATGCATTCGCATTCCGACATCCAAGCCTTGGTAAAACTGATGTGTTTAGCCTACTTGCCAGCGATGCGCACCATCACAAAGTCAGCCCCATTGGCACGGGTAGGCTCATCGCCATGGTTGGCACAGCGGAAGCACCAGCTGATGACGGAGATGACCTCCAAGTCCTATTTGGTTTGGTCCTCGCCATCACACCGCGTGCAGCCAAAAAGAAGGATGAGCTGGCAGCCTCACGTATATACAGACAATGTAACCCTAAATTCATTGAGGTCGCCTTCCTTACCGTACCAGCCATTAAGTTCTCTGCAAAGGAACAGCTTGAAACCCTCCAAGACTTGTACACTGATTCTGGCCAATGCCTGGACCCTATTGATGCAACAGTCCAGGGGCAAAACAGTCCGGTTCCAAAGGTCTTTTTTCTCCACACAATGTGGATGTTTGGATGTACCAAGCCCACCCGCGAGCTCACAGCTGTCGCGCAAACCTCCCCGTGCAGGTATCACCTGGGACTAGGCATCTATAATGTCCAAACAGCAGTGGAGGGAATGGAGGGCAACAAAAGATCACATTTCTTGCATTTGTGCGGTCAGTTGCTGCACCTCGTGCTAACTCCATGTCACGTTGAAGGCGAGCATCACCTCTGGACCCGATCCACAGCGCTATCTTTTGCTGCTGAAATTGACGGACGTGTTTTAGGCACACTCTGTGCAGTGACAATGGCTTTGCTCACCAACCGGCTCGATCTGTGCATCCAAGGGCTCTTCGGAGCAGGCAAGTCGAAATCGATGGCAATCCTTATCCTGGCCCTGATTGAGATCGATACCACCGACAGCCTTAAGATATTGTTCATTTGTAAAGAGAACTCCGGTACTAGATCTTTTGCTGACCTCCTCCTATGGCTCGACCCCCCGTCGGGGGTGTTTGGGCGCATAGGTAGGCTGGTGGGAGACCAAGAGCGCACCAAAAGCAGTTACTCCCACACAAAATTTGATATCCACCCCAAAGAAAGAAGGCAAATGTTGCACAAGTGTCAGTTAATCTTAGCCACCGGGGGAACGGTAGCCCAGGATCTTACCATGCAATGGTCCACAATGGGTGGTTTTATGCAAGAGCTTTCCCTCCTGGTCATTGATGAAGGCCAGCAGTATGGCACTGACCGAGAAATTGCAGTTATCAGCCTGCTAAGGCAGCAACCTCTGGTATTGTGGACAGGAGACTCAGAGCAGACACCCGGCGGCATTGATCGGGCAGCTCGCAACGCAAAGCGCTCCCGACAACTACTGCTCGCCAAAAGGCATGGCCTGTGAAGCAACCGCAATTATTACACGCCAGCCACCCTTGCCGATGCTATGACTCGGCTGCTAGATGGTTCGGCCAATGAAGGTCTGACAACTCTTAGTCAAATTCTCAAACGAGGGCAGTCCACTTTAGGCCGGCTATGGACAAGTCAGCTATCGCCAGAGGATGAGGAAGATCTCAAAGTAGCCAGCGCTGTTCTTCCAGGCCTCCAAGCCGTATTTAAAGCAACGCAGCCTACTATGCGGCGACACTCCCGTTTCGTAGAACCGGAACTGCTGGAGGGTGCTGTTCTCAATCTTCCATGGTCTCTTGTGCGCCTTGCCTGGATCTTGCAACATGCCGATACCCTCCTGCCCATGGCTGGGGACATACAAGCAACCTTAAACTCCCAAACTGCTGGTGTGAGTGACATCCATGCTTGGGGGTTAATGCTTCCCTCCAGTTCCAGAGTTAGTCCTGTGACATACCATGCAGTGGTTGCAGTAAGATACCCCGCTCTCTGCAGACAGGTAAATGGCCTATGGGAACTAGGCAGTTTTGCCTCGGGAGGACTACCAGACAAACCACCAGGGTTTCAGCTGGTGCTTTGGGATACCAATGCTAGGATTAACGGTTTGGTAGCGACTGACCTAGAGACTCTTGTGTCAGAGGTCCTCACCTCCTTCCCTTGTAATGCTGGATTTGCGGATGGACTCTTTACAATGACCACAGCAACTGATCACAAGAACAACTTGAATCGCTCCGTGCTCAAAAGAGACTATGTTCGTACCCTGCGTGTCGAGACAATCGCCAATTCAGCCGGAGGAACAGCACAGGTATCAATCGTGGCTCAGCCCAGCATTGGTTTTCTCAACACTAAATATTACTCCAATGTAGCAAATTTCGTGAAGTCCTGTTTATTTGCCCAATATGCGTTTATGGTCCAATTCTGTTAGCGGGGGGGGTCAATATGCGTTTAAGGTGTATCAAAAAAAAAAATCGTGCGCCATGAACGCATATTGGGGAATCTAACCACTTATGTCAGGAAAACCCATTTACCAACATTTACCATGAATGCAGGGAACCATCGAAAAAACATAGTACATGTTGCGAGGTCCATTTTTTGTGTAATATGCGTGTTTAATGTACTTTGGGTGGCAGGGACCTTAATTTCCCTTTTCAGTGTGAAGTAAGATTTTGGCGGATTTCTGCCAGCTATACCAATCAACCATGTGATTTACTGGGTTTGAGGAAAAATACCATCGGATTGTGTGAGGATGATATCATCCGAATTTTCTCAGGATAATGCATATATCAAGAGAAAGTTCTTGTGATTCTTGTGGCAGTCAGAATATCCTGAACGTACATCAAGACAGTTTCCAATATTTTTTGAATGTACATGATAAAACTATATAAAACTGCTTAAAGGAAAATGAACAACGTGGCAACATGTTCAAAGGATAAAATGGGGCATTTTGGAGGATGTCACTTTTTTGGAAAATGATGGAAATTTTGTTTTTTCGGATACCATCACAGTTTCCGAAGGATAAAACAATCTCTGAGGATCAGAATTTTCTGAGAAATAATTCTCTGACGGTATCATCATAAAGCATCTAGGATGTTCTAGGATTCTAGGATATCAGAAGAACCTCTGGGGGATACATTCAGAAATTTCTGAGGGTCATCAGATTTATCTGAGGATATCATGAACCATTTCCGAGAATATCAGAATTTACAGATGATCATCAGAACGTTTGAAGGATATCATGAGGAATTTATCAGGATATCATTTTCGCGACATGCATCAGGCAATTTTGAGCACGGAAAAAGAGGCAAACGCAACAAGTAAAACAGCGCGTGCTGTATGTATACAAAATAACGGCATGCTTTGTGTTTGTTTTTCCTTTGAGAATCAGATTTGCCAAGGTTCATCATTCTGACAATCTCTGGATATATCTGGTGATTGAATATCAAATACATTTGATGATTATCATCATCATGTTTTGGTCTATTTTAAAATAAATACAGCTTTGATGGTCAGAGAAAAACAACAAAACAAGTAAAACACTGCGTGTTGTCTGTGTACACAATAGGGCCGTGCTTCGTGCTTGACTTTGCTTTTGGAGAATTTTTTTTGCAAGGATCGTCGTGCTGACGAACACCGGATATATCCAATAATTATTGGAATTGTCATTAACCAATTTTTCTGGTGATTGTCAAAAAAATCTAGAGAATCCTCAGAATTTTCTGAGGATTGTCATCCTCAGAATTTTCTGAAGATCCTCAGAATTTTCTGAGGATCGTCATCCTCAGAATTTTGTGAAGATCCTCAGAATTTTCTGAGCATCCTCAGAAATTTCTGAGGATCGTTATCCTCAGAATTTTCTGAGGATCGTCATCGTCATCCTCAGAATTTTCTGAGGATCCTCAAAATTTTCTGAGGATCCTCATCCTCAGAATTTTCTGAGGATCGTCATCCTCAGAATTTTCTGAGGATCGTCATCGTCAGAATTTTCTGAGGATCCTCATCCTCAGAATTTTCTGAGGATCGTCATCCTCAGAATTTTCTGAAGATTCTCAGAATTTTCTGAGCATCCTCAGAAATTTCTGAGGATCGTTATCCTCAGAATTTTCTGAGGATCGTCATCGTCATCCGCAGAATTTCCTGAGGATCCAAAATTTTCTGACGATCGTCATCCTCAGAATTTTCTGAAGATCGTCATCCTCAGAATTTTCTGAGGATCCTCAGAATTTTCTGAGGGTCGTCATCCTCAGAATTTTCTGAGGATCCTCAGAATTTTCTCAGGATCCTGGGAATTTTCTGAAGATCGTCATCCTCAGAATTTTCTGAGGATCCTCAGAATTTTCTGAGGATCGTCATCCTCAGAATTTTCCGAGGATCCTCAGAATTTTCTGAGGATCGTCATCCTCAGAATTTTCTGAAGATGGTCATCCTCAGAATTTTCTGAGGATCCTCAGAATTTTCGCTCAATAAGCGTTTTTTTTCATGAATATGTGCCAAAAAAACGCTTATTTTCAAACAAAAAAATGCTTATCGAGTGAAAATTCTGAGGATCCTCAGAAAATTCTGAGGATGACGATCCTCAGAAAATTCTGAGGATCCTCAGAAAATTCTGAGGATGACGATGACGATCCTCAGAAAATTCTGAGGATAACGATCCTCAGAAATTTCTGAGGATGCTCAGAAAATTCTGAGGATATTCAGAAAATTCTGAGGATGACGATCCCCAGAAAATTCTGAGGATCTTCACAAAATTCTGAGGATGACGATCCTCAGAAAATTCTGAGGATCTTCAGAAAATTCTGAGGGTGACAATCCTCAGAAAATTCTGAGGATGACGATCCTCAGAAAATTCTGAGGATCCTCAGAAAATTCTTAGGATGACGATGACGATCCTCAGAAAATTCTGAGGATAACGATCCTCAGAAATTTCTGAGGATGCTCAGAAAATTCTGAGAATCTTCAGAAAATTCTGAGGATGACGATCCTCAGAAAATTCTGAGGATCTTCACAAAATTCTGAGGATGACGATCCTCAGAAAATTCTGAGGATCTTCAGAAAATTCTGAAGATGACGATCCTCAGAAAATTCTGAGGATCCTCAGAACATTTTGAGGATGACGATCCTCAGAAAATTCTGAGGATCCTCAGAAAATTTTGAGGATGACGATCCTCAGAAAATTCTGAGGATGAGGACCCTCAGAAAATTCGCAGCATAAGGATCTTCAGAAAATTCTGAGGATGACGATCCTCAGAAATTTCTGAGGATCCTCAGAAAATTCTGAGGAAAATTCTGAGGATGACGATCCTCAGAAAATTCTTTGGATCCTCAAAAAGTCTGAGGATCCTCAAAAAAAGCTGATGATTCCTCAGGGAAATCTGAAGGCTCCTCTGAAAATTTGGAGTGTTCCTCAGTAAATTTGGAGGAGTCTCCAGAATTGTTTGTTTGATAACCATCAAAAAGTTCTGATATATATATATATATGAAATTATGCTAATCAAGGATCAGTTTTTGCTGCAACACATCAGCTACAAAGTCCGAGGATATTTTGTAGCCGATACTTTCAGCGCAAATTGCGACTGTTTTCTGTGGATATCACCAGCGTCTCATCAGAATGTTTCTAAGGATATCATCGGAATTATCATCAGAAGTTTGTGAGGATTATCGGACCTGTCTGAGGATATCATCAGAATGGACTCATCGAAATTTCAGCAGAAATTTATCACGTTACCAGCCATAAACTCTGGGGATATCATCAGGATTTTCTGATACCAGCCAAGAGGATCAGAATATAGTTTCTCAGGATGTCACATGATATCATATCACCAAAGTTTTCGGAGGATAACATCAGAATTTCACTATAGGGACCCTTTTTTTTCAAATTTTGAGAGCGGCAACGCTTCAAACCGTTTGGCTTTGAAAGATTGGGGCGGTTGTCCTCAGACTTGTTTGTTCGTTATTGGTGCCCGCGTGCCAACATGAATATGCTGTTTCTTCATGAAGCGTTTGTTCGTTTGACTTTCCGGGATAATGATAATAACATTTAGTTGTGAGAATGCTGCTCAGGATCATCCAGCGGATAAGATGCTCAGGATCATCCAGCCGAGAAGCATGCTATATTGAGATTCCATTGCAACACAAATAAAACTTAAATGACTATATCAACGCAGATTGGCATATAGGAAAGTGAATATTTTTGTGGCTGGGTCACTTCCAAACAGGCGATATGCAATTTACAGTCTAATTTGTCAAAAAGGAAAACAGCAAATGTTGTTTTTCACTCTCCAAGCGCTCAAAACGCATATAGCGCAATCATTATCAGAAAATTGAATAAACCTTAAGCTCAGGAATGGCAAGATCTGACAATGTTTGCGGGTTGAATGTCCGGGCAAGGCCCTGCACATACCACCGGGAAAACCACTTGCTCAATATGCGTTTTCAACTTAGAATCATCGAAAATTAAGCGCAAAAACCTTCCATTTTGAGCTTTCATGTAGTCAAAACACTTATTGAGGGTCCACCCTCAGAATATTCGCTAAAATTAGGGTTCACGAAATTCCTTACTCCAATGGCTCTCCTACAGAAGATACAGAAGATTGCCTGGGCAGAATCACTGTAGGACTCACCCGGTCCAAATCATTAACCTTGCTAGTCTCACCTCTGGACATGATGGGGCTCATGGGCATGGCACAGGTGATTGCCACCATTGCCTACGGCATCGGGGGCCTGCGGAGGGGAGAAACGACATGGAAGTGGCCAGATTTTGACCCTGACCCAGTACAAGAGAATCTTGCGCAATTAAGCCGTTGGTCACTGAATTCACCACCAAACTGGGAATACCCGCCCCTCGCTATCGCCAACCAATACTACGATCAGCATGCTGATGAGGTAAAGCGAGCAAGGTACCGTTTGATATTGGTCCGAGGGTCAGACCTTCGCTGGTTGGACAGAGCGTGCTTCCAAGAAATTCAAGCAGGCTTGCGAACCCAACACAAGTGGCTCCCCAGGCAACATCTCCCTTTCTCCGAAGTCGTCCTATATGCCTATGCTGCTGATCGCACACCCTTTCCCACATACGTGTGCCTACCTTCAGGACTGTATAAAGCACGCACCGGGAATGTAGTAGCGCAGACAGGCCCAGACCAGGAGATCCTGTCCCTGCCTAGCATATATTTCTTTGATGGATGGCGATTACACCCAAACTTGCCAATCCCAGACCACCTGCCACGCGCAGCAGAGGCACCAGTTCAAGGTACCGCTCCTGATGCACCTACACCTGATGCGGAACCCAAACGGTCGCCAGAAGAAGAAGAAGCGAGGGACATTCTTGCAGTAGCCGCCAAGAACCAGCCAGAGGATGGCCCGAGCACAAGAAAAGCAGCTGTCCGCGCATGTAAATACCTGAGAGCCATGGTCAACCAATACGAAACCACCATCCAAGCTGTGCATAGTGCCGCCCGCACCCACACGCAAAGAAGTAAAGGCATGGTTGGACCTCCTGTTGATTATCGCCCACAAGGAGAAGCCCTCCCAGTAATATCAGCAGACCTCACCTCTGAGTTATTGCATTGCCTACCGACGCTCCCAGACCCATGGCCCTTAGCCAAAATTACCATCGATATGGAGAAACCGAGCCAATGGGTCTCAAAATTGTGCAGACTTTATTTTGCGGACGAGTACGCCAAGCGCACAGCAGGACTTCCCTCACGTAAACATGTTCCGGACATTGCAGGCGCCCTCCGAGCAGTTCAAGCCATCCTCCCCAAACTGGAAGTCAAGATGATTGAATTCTTAGCTGAATGGATGGTAACTCTGTTAATGCCAGCCAGACACGTAATGGAAGTGAGGGCACCTCATCTTTCCTTCATGATGCTCAAGGAATACTGGTTCAGGGAACTTTACTTAGGCCTGAAAGTCACAGCGTCCTTTGACCGCTCTGAGTCATATACCAGAGTGATCGATGGCCAGGTAAGATGCATCACGCCTGAAGTGAAGCCGCAGAATTTGCAGGTCATTTGGAATGTGCAGTTCATCACAGTCTTTGTGCCAGCATGGATGATCCCGCCTGTCTATCATAGCCTACGCAGAGAAAGCATCAAAACTGTGAGTTCTGGCAGCCCCATAGGAGTCCAGTCAGTCCGCCCTACTTGGTTTGAGGACACAACACCTAAGGACCCTACCTCTCAGCAATCTCAAGACCCTCACAAGGAGCAAGCCCAGCCACTTCATGGTCATCAAAGAAGAAGTGTTACCAGCGACTGACCAACCGCAATTCCAGTCGCTTGAGCTGTTGGCTAGCAGGGGCCTGTTGGCACCTGATACATGGAAGTGCAAACGCGCACAAGTCAGCCTGAAAGCAACTATTGATGTCCCCATGTTGGGTACAATCATAGAGCAAAATGGCGATGGGCTCCTGGAAGACTCCCACATGCCAGTAGGATGGCCACTCCACATCGATGGCGCTGTCAGACAATATTGCATTCACAGAACTGCTAGTTTGCAAGAATTAGACGATATGCTCAAGGAATACGACATGAAACGAGACTCTGTTGAAATCAACCATGACGCGCCTCAATGGTCCCATCATGCAGTGTGGAACCGCAAGTTATGGAACCAAAACCTGGATATACGCTGGAACAGCTATGGGCTGACTCCGAACCTGCAGTAAACAAAAAAACGACCACTTCCTATGAAGTACAGGCAGATGACCTTCAGCGTGCCGTATCGGCCATTCGGCATTTTCCGCCCCCCATTCCTCCGGACAGCCCCTTCATACAAGCGTTAGGAACACCAGCTGCCCTGAAAGCCCCACCACAGACTGATACCCTGCGCAAAGGGCACTGGAAGAATGGGAGCGTACTCTGTGCGAAAACAAGGCAGTAGCAATCCTTGCCGAGATACAAGCTGGACGACCGACCATCATCCACAAAGATGGCGGGGAAATGCTTATTGCCATTGTTCTAGACAAGCCACTGGAGGAAGCAAAGCAATTAGTTGATGACCCTGCGGCATTCACCCGCGAAATGACACGCATCCTGCGCGATAAGCATACTCACCTGCTCATAGCCCAAATGATGAAACCTGCGGAGAGTAGTGAGCCACCCTCTGCCACTGCGAGCGCGAGTGGTGCCAGTAGCAGTCGAGACCTTCGCACTACACCACACGAACAGTTCCAATAAAACGCACCAAATGACACAAAGTACCCAAGTTCCACGAAGAAATCAGCATCCAACTTCAACTAACTTGAACGGCGTTGTCACCATGGGGTACTCATGGTTGATAACTGCCTGCTACTATCCCTTTTCCAGTCGACATGCTGGAGCCAGCATAGGATTGCCAGCACAGGATATATTGGTGACAGTAAAGTTGAGGGGCGTTGTCACCATGGGGTACTCATGGTTGATTACTGCCCGCTGCGGCTACCATGTTCTCAGTATGCAGAATCGAGCATGGGACGGGAGGCGGGGGGGGGCGTTTATACTAATTATCCTGTTATGGGTTGTTTGTCATTTTGTGTCTTTAAACGTTGCATGGTAGTGTAGTGAGATGTCAAAGCACATCAAGCCATGGCGCCCGTTGCTGTCTTGCTCAGGCAATCCAGTACCTGCATTGCTTGAATGTCACCCGACCATATGAGCTCCGCGCAATCAAACGAAGTAGTATGCCTGCCTCAGGAACCCCAGATTCACAATGAGGCACAGGATCTCCTCTTACTGCAGGACTATGTGCACAGACTGACGAACACTCTCAGAACTTTGGAAGACACCCACGCCGTATTGCAGCAAACGGAACTCCTTGCAGGTGTTATCAACGAGCAAGACTGCAGAGACATTCGCACAGCCTGCTGTTGCTTAACAAGTTGACCGCTCAAGCTGCGCAACGCTTGCAAGCCTGCATCCATGCGGTCGAGCTCGCCCTTCGCGAACTCGATCGCATTGGATCCAGTTTTGAAAGTGGTATACTCCGCCAAAGTGCACTGCAACTCCCATATGTGGGTATTTTCTCCCATATCACGAAGATGCAATGCAAGAGCACTAGCATGGTAGTGCCACTAACAATTTCGGTGCAATATGATGATTGGAAAAGCAGTACTGAGCGGACTCTGAGGGTACCTGAGTGCTGCTACCGCGCCGTCTTTTTCACCTTAAACCACGTTTCACTTTCCTGTTTCACTGCGGTAGCTTCTCACCACTTTGTTGTGACCCGGCGTTGACGGTGTTTGCTTCAAAGTGTTTTGGTGCTATATTATGCCATGATGGCTGCTCTTTGAGATCTCGGGGATCCTGGCTGGGGGGATCCCTGGTTTCCGCATTGAGCTGTGTTGCTTCAGCACCCTGTGATGTGGCCCTGGGTGATTTTGTGGTTGGTGTTTTGGTTGTTTTCTTGTTTAAGGGCCTGCGTTGACATGGCACAGAAGTTGTCATTTGCATGCGTCAAGATGTATGATGGCCTGCGCGAAGGATGGCACACAAGCTGCTACCGGAATTCATCTCAAGAGCACATTGCTGTCCTTTTGCCCTGTTTTTTGTTTTGTTTTTGTGCTGTTTTGTTTGTTTGGTTGTTTTTTGTGTGTTTTGCTTTTTGTGGTTTTTGTTTCGTTTGCTTTTTTGTTGGTTTGTGCTCGCTCTCGGCAATTGGATAGCTTTATGGACTATGTAAAGGTCCCCACCAGCTCTCTTTTGTGGCTTTTCATGCATATCAATTCAATTTCCGGCAAGTTAAAGCTTGTGTAACGACCTGGCGAAAGCCTCGGAGGCGTTGGACGGAAAAAAAAAAGCTGGGCCAGCAAAATTGCTCCCAAACTTCTCGAGAATGCTCCTGAGAATGCGCAGAAACCACAAGAAATTAACATCGCGTGCCCGAAACGTTCCTGTGACGAGACTCCGGTGGAGGGAGCAAAGCAGTTGCTCCAGGCAGTTAAATTTGCTGCCAAAAACATGCCTGGTTTTCGCCTTGGTTTGGATGAAGACTTTCAAATGGCTGGATGTTTCCAGGAGCTCATCCATGGACATACAACAGGGCTCGTTGAACCATACATGATGCGAGGTCTCCAACCACTGGGACCGAATCGCACTACTCTGGAAATTATCATTCCCTCTCAAGCAGGGCTCACACCCGAGAAGTGGAAAGAAACAGCCACACTGTGCCCACTTGATTGGCCTTCCAACTACAGTCTGTTGCGATTGTGGCATACCAATGGGAGCCTCCATCAAACGGAAGCGCGACTCAGGAATCAACTGTCGCACAGCCATATGTTTGCTGAGTGGACAGTGCATCTCCACAGATTTGCAGAGCGCGTCTTATTCCAGCAACCTGCAGTTTATGTAGCGGGACATGCCTTGCAAACCAACCTGCGGGAACGAAACTTCCCAGACAGGAAAGTCCGCAGGAGGGTTCCTCCGGAAGACCTGGACGAACATCAAAGGGCGATCGAGCGCTTCTGCAGCGTGCTAGTGATCAGCAAAGAGTGAACCCAGTTTCGTTTGGGCTCACCAACGAATGGAACGACACCATTACATCAGATAAAAAGCATTATTTGGAACATTTCACGAGAGGTATGACATGATCCCACGTTCACCCCAATTCGCATCACTTATACCCTTTTTGTGTCCACCCCTTCTCTCCTCTTCTTTTCCCCTCTTTTCTGTTTCACTCCGCATTGTCCCTCACGCAATATGCGGCTTTTGCTTCATCAACAATGTTGGTGGGAGTTGGCTTACTTCTCTATTTGGTCCTTTCGTCAGTTCCACTTAAGGTTACTGTCCATACCGGTGTGTCTGTCCAAAGACGTGACAGGTGCACTGGTATGCAGCAGGGGACTCAGGATTCCTCATTTATAATTGTCAGGTTCATCGTGCTGAGCATGCCCGGCCCCTACCTATTCAGACCACTCAAACAGTTGGTAGCCACACTCATATGTAGTAGGTGTGAGTGCCAGCTAAGGTGTAACAGATCGGGCAGTATGGGTTACCTTTGCACTGGTGTTATGAATGTGCTGTCCAGTCGAGAGCTTAGATTATACTAGGGTCTCTTCCACCATGAAGCCTATTGCACTGGCGCGTGCTCTCGCATCCTCTGCCTGACAATCATAGATGGGTGACGAAACTGATGTTATTACTCCGAGACTTAGTATTGACGAGACAACCATTCTCCCACCCTTCCCACTAGTTAAGGTATTTGAATTCGTTTACTGATCCCTAGTTTTTGCCCTTAGCAGAGCTACCTTAGGTGTTGGTGCCTTGTTTTATGGTTCTGTTTTTGTTTGTTTGTTCCCTGCCTGACGTGGCCCCCCCTCCCCCTCGGATGGTCCTCTTTGGCGCCTTGGCCCAGGTTTTACTGGTCCCTCCCTCTGGGTATCGTTGCTTCCGGCGACGGCCTGGTTGCCTTGCCTCTGTGCGTGGAGTGTTGTGGCGCATTGTCTCCCCTCTTCATTGTGTCTCATGGCAACAAAGGCCTTTGGCCCTGTGTGGGGATCTTTCCCTCTACACCATGCTTCCTGTGTTGTAGGGGTGCTGTGTGCTCCCTCACTGAGGTATTCATCATCGTATGATCCTTGGCCCCTTTTTGGACACCGCTAAGGCACGTTCGTACCCCTTCTGGTGCGTGTGTGTCACGTTCTCCCTCTGTCCTCTGCTGCCTCCTGGCTCCTCTCCTCTCTTCTTCTGTGTGGTTCGTGGTGTGGTGTGTGTGGTGCTTTGGCCGCCCCCCTCTTTCTGCTTCCCCCCCTTGATGGCAGGTTTCTTGTTGGTTGGTTGCGTGTTGTTTGTTTCTTCTTTTGTCTGGATACCGAGGATACCGCCCTGCATAATAGCTCTGTCGTTTCACCCTGGCTACATTGGTCTCATCTTTTTGTGACTAAGGATTCGTCCGAGGTGGGGTAGCTTTTCACTGCCCCCCCCTCCCTTCTCCCATTTAATTCACGTTGAATTGGTTTGTTTTCTCATGTGGCTTCTTCTTCGGCTTCGTATTGGGGAGGGCCCTTCTCATTTGTGTTATTTCTGTTTTTGTTCCGAGAGGGGCGGTAGATTCCCGGTAGAGCCATGGACTAGGCTGCACTGCAGTGAGCTTTACTGGCGCTGTCCAGTTGAGCTTCCTGCAGTTCAGTCTGGTGCGCCCGCGTGCAGCAAAGCCTGCCCACATGGTTCGTTGTACGGATGTTCTGTAGTGCCTTGGCAGATGGCCCACTCGGTGGGAGAGTGGCCTGGTCTGGACTACACTGCTAACTTACGGTGCATCTGGTCCTCTCCGCAGGCTCTTGCTGGGACGATGACGCCTAGTGACTCCTGTCAGAGAATCTGGTGCTGGCGCAGCGAACCATTTCAACCTTCATAGCTTAGGGGGACGAGTTCGACTGCAATGCGAATGCGACTTTTGCTTACATGTCGGCAGTAGCATCCTGGTTGTGCTCACGAGCCCATGCTATGGTCAGAAGCTTCGCCTGTCTGCAATGGCCGTATAGAGCCGGTCAGGCTTTTTCAGCCACCTTTTTACCCACTGCCCATTAGGGTCTTGGGCCCTTTACTATATGACGGTTCCTGTGAGGGCTCACACTATCTGGCATGTCTTACAGGCCGTCATTACTCTCCTCCCCATCTAGGGGGGGCAATAGATCACAATCCCTTGCGGCGGTGTATATTGACTGGAACAGACTTACTTGCGTACGCTGAACAATGCAGGATGAACAGCAGCGATGCGGGAGTTGCTATATTGACAAGCTGTCCATACAGGCGGCCTCTGTCGTGCTACACATCAGTCTGCCTGCAACACTGGATTCTCTTATCTGTTCTCAGGTGAGACATTCTGGGCGATCATGTACTATATTTCACGCACTGCCGCAATGGATAATTAGTTTGCATGTTTTTGAGGATGATACGGTGGCTAAGGTCACTGTATCTAAGGCAAATCTGAATGTGTTTGTTTGTTGGGCCCTGCCCCGTTCTTTGTTGCTTCGCTGTTTTGCTTTGAGGCGAAGCGCAAATCTGGCTGGGGGATTTGCGGGTCGTTTTTGGTTGCGGTGGTTTTGTTGTTTTTTGTTTGTCGTTGGTTTCGTGATGATTTGCCAAAGTTTTTGGACCACACGTGTCCTTGTACATTCCTGCTTTTCATTGCTTACGCAATTGTAAGGACCGAGCCTAGTGCGAATCGGCCAAACCGGAGGAAAAAAAAAAAACTAGACAGCTTAAACGCCGCTACCATGCGAAAATTCAGGCTTACAACCACTAGCCGCGTCGCTCGCGAACGCCAATCCTGCGCGTTGGGGTCCGAGCCTAAGCGGCGATGCCGATGTAAACTTGCAAACACACTCAAGTCAAAAACCCACAAATTCTCACTTGACCTCACTCTCACCTTTTTCTCGCACACATGCAAAACAACCGAAGTTGCTAGGCCACTTGCCACTGTACTTGTTGTGCTCTTTCTCTCTCTTAGCTTCTGCAACATGCTTGAACCAGGCACGTGCATACATGCACATTGTTCTCCACGAAAACGTTCTCAACCGTCAATGAAACTTGTCCAGACATGATGGCATCATGCAGCTTTCCAGAAAACACCAAAAACAACGATTTGTACCTCGTCCGCAGGAGACTTGGTGAAAAAAAATCTCAACACATCAGCCAGCTATTTGCTTGTAAATTCCAGTTTTTTTTTTTCCTCTGGCGTGGCCGATATTGCACTAGGCTCGGTCCTTACAATTGCGTAAGCAGTGAAAATCTGAGAACAAAACAAAAATGGACACGTATGGCCCGTAAGAATGGCAAATCAGTTCAAACCAAGAACAAGACACACCAAAAACCAAAGCGACCCGCAAATCCCCCAGCCAGATTTGCGTTTCGCCACAAATCGACACAGCGAAACAACACCGAAACGGGGCAAGGCCCAACAAAAGCACCCAACTTAGATTTGCCATGTGATACTGAAACGATTCAACAGTATCACTTTTAGAAACATGCAAACTAATTATCTATTGCGGCAGTTCATCTAACGTCATCCACGTGCGAGAACTGTCAGCATCCAGAAACCACCTTGACTGTCACGCAAGCTCTCAGAAAATTTGGCATTTGCTTGTAAATTCCAGAGCTAAATGCAGTACGCATTCCAGCACCAAACATAGTTACAGCACACCGGGCATATCCATATACTTTCATAAAGGTGGTTCAGTACACTGTACAGCCTCTCACCAAACTTTCACAGAAAAACAAAGATCAAAAGTGCAGATGCTGCAAAGAATCGTATCTTATTTTTCTCAATCATTGTTTTTTTCCGTCCAACGCCTTCATGGCTTCCGTCAGGTCGTTCAACATGTTTGAGAGCATGTTGCAATTGGGATTAATTGATTAATTAACTCATGCGTAAGCCGTCTCAGTAGAGTGGCCGCAAAAGTAAACTGGTGAAGGACCGATACGTAGTCCTGTATGCTGTCACGATCATCCACAACACAATTTTTTCTCAATCATTGTTTGGAGGGGTGCAGGGGAACGTGCCCAAATTTGCGAAATTGTTGCGGATAAGGTTCCAGTCTAACCACTTCGGATGCTATGATGTGTGACGCTGATGTTTGTGGCCTGATTCCAACAACCGCCTCAAGAGAGCATTTGAATGGGGCGTCAAACAATTTCCCAGGAAGGGGGCACCAGATTCAGAATGCTGAGAGACCAAGTTTTGGACCCTTGCAAAGCAAACATATTTCCAAGGGACCCAAACGTGGACCCTCTTAGGATCGAAAGTGGTCCCTCCTGGCGGGCCTGTTTTTTGGTCTCCAAAAGTCTGCTGATTTCAGTGCTAACCCTCTGGACATCGCGTGCTGCTCCTAAAGCACCAAATGTGGAAACACTCTGTACATTGCCAAGTTTTGAAGGGTGCCAAGGTGGAACTTTTTCAGGGCAGGAAACAGAAGCTGTATAGTTTCTTATTCACACTTCCGAAAGTTGCACCTTTGCACTCTGGTCTTTCTCTCTCTATTTTTAGACGCAAAATAACAAAAATTGCGCTGTTTATTCCAAGGGAGGTCCCCACCGTCTCCCTTCATTTTGTTTGAAGCTTTGCAAGCTGCTATGTGCGCAAAATGTCAAGCTTGAAGCTACTTTAACACAAACAGCATCCGTGGCAGGAATCTTGAACTTGGGGAGGTCCGTATTTGTGCGTCTAATTTTTCTTGACTTTTTCGCCTGAAAATAGCCCCTTCTGAATGACAGGCAGAAGTAAAAGCCGTCCAAACGACCACCTTTTGGACTCCTGAGCTGGCACAAGTGCCCGTGGCCCTTTGGCTCAAGGCTGTATCGGCTCAAACCCCGCGGGACTGGGTAACCTGATTTTTTAACTCAAGGGGGC
>CAMXCT020004928.1:0-26160 GCA_947184155.2 Cladocopium goreaui | reverse complement strand
TTTATTTCAATATATTTATATATATATATATTGGATTTTGTTTCAATATATTTATATATATATATATCGTAAACCAAATCTCCTCCTTCTCCACAATATCCTCAAAATCATTATCTTCTTCCTCAATATTATTATTTTCAGATCATCCTTTTCCTCCCCTTACCATCACCATCTTCATCATTATTAGCCTCCGCATCATCCTCAATATCACCCTACACCTCATCAACCACAACATCCTCAATATCATCATCTTCCTCCTCCTCAACATCATCATTCTCAAAATCTTCATCTTCCTCCCCCTTAACATCATCAATCATCCTCCATCTCATCTTCCGCAACATCATCCCCCTCCACACCTCATCTTCCGCAATATTATCATCCTCAACATCATCGTCCGCAACATTTTCAACCTCATCCTCAACATCACCATCATCATCACCATCATCATCCACATTATCATACATTATCCTCCCACTCGCCCACACTGTTTGGGGCCTCTTGCCGGAATATTTTTTTTACATGGTATTAATATATGTTCTTTATTTTTCCTTTTTCATATGGTGTTCATCCTTTTTCTTCATTGTTCCATGTCTCATGTATTCATTATTGCATTCATCCAAGCTTCACAGCAACCATTCTCATTCGGGATTTACATCATACGGCGAATCAAGAGCCATGAATTTGAAATGAAAAATATTTTTCTCCCAACGGCAGTGCATATCAACGCGTTTTCCTCAATTACCTTCCCCAAGCATAGTAACATGTATGTATCTAATCGATGCGCTTTCCAGCGCTTACAAGAATCAATTAAATCCCCCTTTTTATAATGTCTTAAAACAATTAAATTATAAATATATTTATATAAAAAAGAATAATCTTAATATAAATATTATTTTCACTAAAATAATTTCAAAATAAATTTAGATATTAAAATATATCTAATAATAAAAAATAAATAACAATTATTGTAAATTAAATATATATATATATAAAACAGATTTCTAAAAAAAATAAAAAATATTTCTATTAAATAATGCCAATCGATATCAATCAAATAATGTATGTAACATATATTTTTCATAATAAATAATTTTCAAAAATAAAATAATTTACCCAAAATATTTTTAAACAACCCATAATATATTAAAAATCTATAAACATCTATATTATCTAACTACTCCTAATAGATTTCCCACACTATAGCTATATCGCCCCCAATTTCATATTGTTTTTATCTTTTTTTGTGCATAACAATCGCCAGGTGTCCACAACCTTCTTGACCCCACCAACACCCGCCCGGATGTTACTAGGAATCACTTTTATTGCTGACAAAGGTGTATCGATTGTATTCCTTTAAATTTCTATCCCACCCGACCCACCCCCGCTTTCAACGTTGCATCAACTCCATGAAAGGCGTAGATATAGAATACCATTAGTGCGCGCACGTTGCATAACGTAGCATGACTTTATGCGCCTCGTAAATTTAGCGCCATTACCCCAACCCAACCATACAATAATAACACCAGCTTTACGAGCACCAAATTTTATGTGAGTCAGCCTTTTGGATTTTTTTTTAAGTCCAGAACCCTGGATCCTTGAGCCCTGGGACCTTGAACCCTTGAACCCTGACCCTTGGACCCTTGAGACCCTTGAGACCCTTGAATCCTTGGACCCTTGAACCCTGAAACCCTTGGACCCTTGGACCCTTGCAGCCTTGGACCCTTGAACCCTTGTACCCCTGGACCCTTGAGCCCTTGAGCCCTTGAACCCCTGGACCTTCAAAGAAAGGGCCCACGCAAGGAACGTCAAAGAGGAAAGTAGTACTGAGAGGAGATGCCTGGAGCTGCTTGGAACCTTCAAAGAAAGGGCCCACGCAAGCAACGTCAAAGAGGAAAGTAGTACTGAGAGGAAAGGCCCGGAGCTGCTTGGACCTTCAAAGAAAGGGCCCACGCAAGGAACGTCAAAGAGGAAAGTAGTACTGAGCAGAAAGGCCCGGAGCTGCTTGGAACCTTCAAAGAAAGGGCCCACGCAAGGAACGTCAAAGAGGAAAGTAGTCTTGAGAGGAAAGGCCCGGAGCTTCTTGGAAGCTTCAAAGAAAAGGCCCACGCAAGGAACGTCAAAGAGGAAAGTAGTACTGAGAGGAGATGCCCGGAGCTGCTCTTAAACTATTTTAGTGCTAAAGGATGTTAGGGCTACAGGATTTGAGGGTTAAACAATGTTAGGGTTGTCGGATTTGGAGGGTTACAGGATGTTAGGGTTAAAGGATTGTAGGGTTAAGGGATGTTAGGGTTTAGGGATTTTAGGGTTAAACGATGTTGGGGTTAAAGGATGTAAGGGTTCAGTTAAAGGGTGTTGGGGTTAAAGGATGCAAGGGTTCTAAGATTTTCAATCTTAAAGGATGATAGGGTCAAAGGATGTCAGAGGGTTAAAGTTAAAGGACTCTAGGGTTAAACAAGGTTGGCACTAAAACTTTTCTAGCAAAGAACCTGTGTTGGCGCATAAGTGGCGCAAGCCCTAAAAGTTTAGGGTTTAGGGTTTAGGGTTTAGGGTTCGCCAACACAGGTTGGCGTCCAAGGCAAACTGAGGCGCATCACTCAACTAGCTTCTCTCTAGGGGGGGCTACGCCCTAGGCCGGACATTCAAGCCTTTAAGCTTTCGGGGGGCCGCCCTGGATTCTTCAAGCCTTCAACTTTCTGAACCCTTGAACCCTTGCACTTTTAAACCCTTGAAACCGATTGAAACGTTAGCCTTAAACCCTTTAACTTTGAACCCTCACAGGTTTATCTAGATTGATACCAGATCCCAGCAAGTTGCCAGGATCTCGAATTGGAGCTAGCAATGGCGTGCAAACAACTCAGCGCAAAGGTGAGGCAGTGTAGTTGGCCCAATCACCCCAGGCACTTCCGGTCAAGCCATCCTGGCAACATGGACAAGCTGTGAGTGGGCAAACCCGCACGGCCAAAGCATGCATGCATGCATGCATGCATGCATACATACATACAAACATACAAACATACAAACATACAAACAAACAAAAATACAAACATACAACAAACAAAAAACAAACAAACAAACAAAACAAAACAACATAAAACAAAACAAACAAACATAGGTGCACACATTACAACTTTACATTGCATTACATTGCATTACTTTGCATTACATTGCATTACATTGCATTACATTGCATTACATTGCATTACATTGCATTACATTGCATTACATTGCATTACATTGCATTACATTGCATTACATTACATACATACATGTGTAGTTGTAGCTGGAGTTGTAGTTGTAGTGTAGTTCAATGTAGGGGTGGTGGGAATTGTAGCTGTAGTAGTAGTAGTAGTAGCAGTAGCAGTAGTAGTACTACTAGTACTAGTACTAGTAGTAGTAGTAGTAGTAGTCGTCGTCGTCGTCGTCGTCATCGTCATGGTAGTGGTAGCAGTAGTAGTAGTAGTAGTAGCAGTAGCAGCAGTAGTAGTAGTAGTAGCTGTTGTTGTTGTTGTTGTTGCTGTTGCTGTTGCTGTTGCTGTTGCTGCTGCTGTTGCTGTTGTTGTCGTCGTGTCATGAATGTCCAAAAGTGGCACGAACATGTGGTGCTTTTATCATTTTGACTTGGAAACGCGCTTCGCGCCACAATGGCGTGCACCTTGTCACTTTTTCAACATCTCAATGTCCGAAAGTGGCGCAAACATGCGGTGTTTTTATTATGTTCACTTCGAAATGTGCTTTGCGCCACAACAGCGTGCACTTTTTCAACATCTTAACTTCCAAAGGTGCTCCGGAGCTAAGGCGCTTTGTACGGTTTTCACTTGGACATCTTCACGCCGCAACGCAGTGCACTTTTTGAACATCTTAACTTCCAAAAGTGCTCTGGGGCTAAAGCGCTCTGTACATGTTCACTTGGAAACATGCTTCGCGCCACCATGCACTTTTTCATCATCTGAACTTCCTCCGAACCCGCTGTGTTTTTACAATTTGACTTCCAAATTGGGTTTCGCGCCACAACCGTGTGCACTTCTTTAACATCTCAACTTCCAAAAGTGCTCCGAGCATGAGGCGTTTTAGCATTTTGACTTGGCGTGCAATTGTTCACCTCTCATCTGGCCAGATGGCTCCGCACCCGCCACTTCTGCGAGCCTACTTTTTGACCCTCCAGAGCCACAAAACATTGGAAAGACACAGTGCTTGGCGACTTTTCTACCTTTTCGCGCACCTGCATCTTCTTTTTTCTTCCTCTTTCTCTTCTCTGACTCTGCCCACCTCTGTTTTTCCATCTGTCCATACTGTCGGAAGTTTGACTTCTAAACTTCCTTCGACCATTACATTACATGCCGTTACATTACATACCATTACATTACATGCCGTTACATTGCGTACCATTACACATACCCTTACACTACATACAATTATATTACATACCATTTCGCTACATACCATTACACTAGATCCCATTACATTCCTTTCCATTCTTTTACATTGCGTTGCATTGCATACATACAAATACACATCCGCATCTATACACATACAGTCACATGCACATACACATATACACATATACACATATACATATATATATGTACACAAACACATACACATATACGCGTACACACATACACATATACACAATGCACATTTGCATATATGCACATATGCGCATGCATATGCTTACCTGTATCCTCGAAAAAGCAAATAAATGCTCATTTGAGAAATTCTGCTTTTTGAGCGGTTTCTCTATATGAGCGTAGTTGCACCACTTTTGGCATTTTTGCATTTTGTGCATTTGTGCATTTTGTGCATTTTGTGCATTTTGTGCATTTTGTGCATTTTGAAGCCAAAATTATGAGCGCATTTTCCCGGGAAACAAGCGTAAATACCCGGGGAAAAAGCGTAAATACCCGTCCGTCAAGAAACAAACATGCGTTTTTTAGTTCAAGTAAGCATAAAGAGTCAGAACGAGCGTAAATCCAAGCGAAAATTGCTATGAGCAGAAAAAAGTGCTAAGTGAAGATCCAGGTATGCACATACATATACTTTTACATGTACATGTACATACACAAATACAAAGACATACATACATTCGAACATTCCATACATTCCAGACATCCCATGCATTCCATACCGCCAATGCAACCCATACACTACATTAGGTTAGGCTACTTCACATTGCATCACATCACATCACATTACTGTTGCATACAATACAGACTTCACATCCAATACATACGTTGCATACAATACAAACACACATTGCATTACATTACATTACATCACATTACATTGCTTTACATCAAGTTACTTTACACCACATTGCATCAAATCACATCACACCACAGTACAGTACATTAAGTACATTACATGCATTGCATAGCGGCATAACATAGCATCGCAAAACGAAACATGATGTGGCAAACACACAAAGAAACATGAAACAAAGAAACAAAAAACGAAAGAAAGAAAGAAAGAAAGAAAAGAAAGAAAGAAAAGAAAGAAAGAAAGAAAAGAAAGAAAGAAAAGAAAGAAAGAAAGAACGAAAGAACGAATCAAGACAGAAAGAAAGAAGCAAGCAAGCAAGCAAGCAAGCAAGCAAGAACCGACCTACCTACCTACATACATACAAGGGCATGTGGCACCAGATTCCTGACATGACTTCAAACCGTGACTCTTCAATACTCCGATACGTACCCGGTAAGGTGCAGCTGACACAACAAAGCGAATTCCAAAAGGTCAAAAGGTTTTCACCGCATCCCACCTGGAAAAACATGCCGATGATAGCCATCATCGCCAGCCTTCCGTTCGCAAGTTCGGCACTGAGCTTCTTGGTTTTCTCAGCAGGGTCGGACGCAGTCAACACCTTGAATCCAAAGTCTCCAGCATACGCATCAGTTCCTGGGGTCTGATCCTGGGAAACCTCGCAGAAGGCCATGTATGCCAAGATCTGACCCCATCCTCCAGGGCTTCAATACGGGGCCAAACAAAATCACGCAAATCAGCCGAACAGCATTTTACAGTGTATGTTGAAGGACCACGTATATACAATTCTGTCATAATGGCATCACCCACAAGCATACCCACCAAGAGGAACAAATCAAATATGTTTTATATCAAATTTGATGATGATGATGATGATGACGATGATGATGATGATGATGATGTTGATGTTGATGATGATGATGATGGTGATGATGATGATGATGATGATGTTGATGGTGATGATGATGATGATGATGATGATGATGATGATGATGATGATGATGATGATGATGATGATGATGATGATGATGATGATGTGGTGATCTGATGATCTGATGATCTGATGATCTGCTGATGATGATGATGATGGTGATGATGATGATGGTGATGATGATGATGATGTTGATGTTGGTGATGATGATGATGATGATGATGGTGGTGGTGGTGATGATGATGGCGACGACGAAGACGATGATGCTGTCCTGCAGCTGGGACCTTTGAGATGGCAGCCAAGCCATTAGGCACATCGGCGAACTTCAAACCCGCGGATGGAGATAAGTAGCCAGGAAATTTGCCAGTGATCTCCTGGGGATTGTTTCATAGGGACGCATTCACAAACAAATTGCCAGTAGATTCCGCAACTAATCCCTTCTCCCTATTACTAAAACTCCCCTAAATAATAAAAACTACCCAAGATTCTTTGTTTTGGGAAGCTTCAGATTGGTCAGTTTGAGTTTTAATTGATCCTCTTTAGAAAATAATTTAAAAATCAAGGTCCATTTGAGGGTTATACCCCCTTAATCATAAAAACTAATTAACCTCGGGGTGTTTTGTATTAGGGTCCCTTTGTTAAAATCGAAAAAGTTTAGTTCTTTTATTTCGGGTTTTAATTTAGAGAGTGGGACGCCACCAGGTCCCCAAAAATACGTGGTTTTAGGCGTTATTTTGACTATTTGATGCTTCTTTTTCCTCTTGTGAACATATATGAAAGATTAAAGTTCTTGGGAGATGTACTGTTTTTGGTTTGTTAATCCTTAGCTCTATTCTTGGTTGCTTGCTTTTTGTAGCTCTATTGTTTTTTGATAGGTGGCCTTAGTGCATGAATGGCAAAGTTCTTTGCCCAACAACATCTTGAAACATAGAGATTCATTGTGTCAGTTGGTACTTCATGTATATATTAATGTATAGGTACTACCTAGGTATACAGCTATTGCAAAGACAGTATATATATACATATACATAGCACTTTGTATTTGCATTGGTGGTTTTTGATATTGGATTGCCAGGTCGCCTTTTGGTTGACATCATGGAACTCTTTTAGCAAATGAAAGTGCAAATTCCAATCTACTCCCCCTCCTCAAGTAGTTGCATTTTTTTGCATACTTCATGGTAACTTGCTGCATCAATGCACAAGCAAGGCAGCCATTCTATAGATACAGTTGTTTGGTAAGGTTGTTTAAGTGTTTCCTTTACTTGGTCTTGTGCACTTCTGGTTACCATGATGAACTTATACTGACATAGTTTAAGTTTTGCCCACAGCCATGGGTACATTTATGGCAATAAAATGTCTGCCGTTATATTTGCAGTGACACAGCATTACCATGGAATATGCAGGTTAAAACGCCTTTTCTGAAGCAAGGGGGAAATGGAAGTGCCCCTGGGATTTGCCAACTCTTGTGATCAATCGATATTTTAAGCAAAGATCTTTTACTGCATTGAAACCTGGAAGAATACCATTGCATATGCAGGAAAAATGTAGAAAACTTGTGTCTGTAAGGGCATAGGTGACTTATATGCCACCCATTCCATAACTGTATGTACTATATAAGAAAAATGTATATATAAAATAGTTGCATTCTAAGTGCAAATGCAGCTTGGATGTGTTGACACAGCAAATGGCTATGGTATCTGCAAAAAAAAATATTGCTTTTATCACAAAATACCCTCTAGATATCAGTGCATGTTCGAAGCTGCCATTTCTACCGTATATATACTGATACTGCACACTTGTGACAATGCGCTTGCATACTGGTTGAAACCATTCACCCACTAAAGCACAAACAACCCCTGAAACTTTTCATACAGTTTATTGAATGCATTCTGGGAGCTGCTACTTCCTAGTCCAATGTGTTGTGTCACAGCTGTTTTCTGTCAAGTTTTATGAACAGTCTTACCTCTTTTTAGGTGTTACTCATGCTGTCATAAAAGATCATAAAAGCACAGCCAAGCAATTATGGTAACAGGGTACCTGGATTAGATATGCAGTGGCATAGCAATTTACTGTGAAATATGCAGGAAAAACAAATTTTTGGAGAAAGGGTAAGTTGGAGTTGCCCTTACCATGTGCCAACTCTTACGAGCAAAGTCAGTTGCAACCAAAGAGTCTTTATTGCAGTCAATCCTGGAAGAATTCCATTACATATGCAAAGTACATGTGGAAAATGTGTGTGTACGCATTACATATGCAAAGTACATGTGGAAAATGTGTGTACGTATTGCTATGCGCTACTTATGTACCATCCATATCACAGATGCATACAGTAGTACTACTACAAGGAAAATGCAAGTCCATCAATGTATATAGGAGAGCCATATATATATATACACACACACTATGTTTGTTTTTCCTCCTTCCTTTTCCCTGGGGATCTTCATGACTCTCTGGACATTCTCTGGCAACCTCTGAGGAAGTCTGACAATCTGTGTGGATCTCTAGCAATACCATCACAGGTATATGAACATAAATGATCGAACATGATGTAGCAGAAACACTGCATTCCCAGAAACGTGGAAAAATGGGGACCTGACAGCGTCCTTTTCTGTTAATTTAATATTAGGGAAAGCTTCGACATTTGATTTTCAGCAACATTTTAATTAGATTTCAAAAAAGAACTGAACTGATTTTGAAATCGGAAGTTTTAGTTTTTAAAATTGATGTTTAAAGTTTAATATAAGGGGAAAGCTTCGAAATCCAATTGTTGGTAATATCTTAACTGAATTTCAAAAAAGAAATTACAGTAAGCCGATTTTGAAATCAAAAAGTTTAGCATTTTAATTCACGTTTTAAACTTAATCTTAGGGACGAGCTTCTCCCCCAAATATTCAAACCCCCTGATAACAAAAACTACCCGTAGGTTCTATTGTTTGGGAGGGGGGACGTTTAATATTAGGGCGGAGGGATTATAAAGTGTAAATGCAGAAACGGAAACATTATGAAACATTCACAAAAACATACTTTACTGAAACGATCTTAAACGCAGCTCCAGCAAATCCAAGTCACTGGGGTGATGTATCCCATGGTGGCCAACATCGAAATGCGACCATGCTTGATCTCGGTAGCACGACGTCGCTTGAAGTCCTCTACGCTTCCGTCGGCCGTGAAACCTGCGGGATCCCAGAAACCCACGGGCGCCTGCACGCCGAGTTCATTCTCGAAGGCGCGCAAAGGAGATGCCGTGTAGTTGGCCCAGTCTCCCCAGGCGCTTCCGGTCAGACCATCCTGGGGCATGGCCAGAGATCAAAAGCACAGGGTGGCAGTAGCAAAATATCTAAGATGTTTCCGTTAAGATCAGAGTACCAGTACATATATATATATAAATAAATAAATACATGAAGAAATGAAAAATAAGTAAATAAATCCATAAATCTGTATATATGCTATGTTTTGCTACAACATGGTGTGATTTGAAATGGTGTGATATGCAATGCTATATGTGTATACAAATTTGGTCCATATAACGAACATCATTCATCAAATCTGCAAATGCCATGTCTTTGTGCGTGCTTCGACAAAACTATATCAAATTCCCAATCTGGTCATGTCACTGCTCTTTCCAGGCACATTCCACAACTCACCTTATTGGCAAGCGTGTGTAAATATATGGGCGACGTAGCACTGTAGCATACTGTAGCGCACTCTTCTTTAAGAACAACACCAAACAATCAAACATGCGGTGTGCTGACATGATGGCAGGTAAGAAACAAACTTCAGAAACTCAGAACACAACATGCGAAATTACACAAAATGGTGTTTCCTTATTCAAATATGCTGAATCTGCTGTGCTGTTGTTCCACTCATTCAGCCAGACTCTTTGTGGTGTTTCTTTTCTTGGTGAGTTGGAACGAGCAATACGCGCACAGCACCTATTCCCGCCTGGAAAAACATGCCGATGATGGCCATCATCGCAAGTCTTCCGTTTGCAATTTCGGCATTAAGTTTTTTGGTTTTCTCAGCCGGGTCAGCCGCGGTCAACACCTTGAATCCAAAGTCTCCAGCATACGCATCAGTTCCTGGGGTCTGTTCCTGGGAGACTTCGCAGAAAGCCATGTAGGCCAAGATCTGACCCCATCCTCCAGGGTTGGCGTATTGGACCTCTAAACTATGACAACCCACATAAATGAGCAAAACTCATCTTTTGGTGTATCTCTAGGGTCAGTACATCTATGGTGTGCCCACAAACATACCAACCAACTCTAACGGATGATTTACTGTAAACATCTGTAAACCACATGTATATATATATATATATTAGGCGGTCCTGAGGAAAAGTTATCGATTAAGGTAGTTCGCTATATCGCTTCACGTGGTTTGTAGAATGTCAAACAATGGCTATTGATTTGCAAATCTATTTCAATTCATCTCCACATCAACAATAAGGGCACTTCATGGTCAGCATTCTGCTGTCTATTGTTTTCCTTTAGAGTGCGGAAAGAATTTCCCTCAGAACAGCTTAGTTTTTGCAGTGTTGCGCGCCTTCTGCTTCTGCAGATTCTGTTCAGAATTTTGGGTCATTAGATCAAAGCTATATTCAATGGTACGTTTCAAGGCCAAGCTGGACCACGCCAAGTAGATGTTTCAAAGACTTGACACAAAATTGAAGTGCGCCACTCCAGGGATGGGTTGGGTCTCTGGCTGCCCGGTGCCACTTGTGGATTTTTTTGGTTATCCCTACGTTGTCGATTTGTTTTTGTCGATTTGGTTATTGCTAATTTCATCTGGTAAAATCAGGAAACAAGGATATTGAAAGATTGTTTCTCAAGCACAGTCTCTGCTTTCCAGAGCCTGTCGTAGCAGGTTTTGGCAGCAAGTCCTGTGGTCAGAAGTGCGTACTCTAGGCCTTTTGGGAGCCCCTGGACTCACATCCGACAGATACTAAAACAATACATACGAGCTTATTATACAATCCCAAAGGCTGCGAAAAACAATAATACCTTTCACAACTTCACCATCAAATAACGTTGTCGCTTTAAGATGCTTTCAGTAGTTCACGATATCGCTTTGCATGGTTTTGCGACACGTTTTCAACCACAGGACCTCTCATGTAGAGGTTCTCCATGAACCTTTTAGGTTTCTGCTCATATGATATATTTGGATACTTTGATTATCAGATGGAGCCAGTTGTTTCAACCCTGTCCTGCAGCTGGGACCTTTGAGATGGCAGCCAAACCATTGGGCACATCGGCGAACTTCAAACCGGCGGATGGAGATAAGTAGCCAGGAAATTTGCCAGTGATCTCCTGGGGGTTGTTTCACCGGGATGCATTCAAAAACAAATTGCCAGTACATTCCGCAACTTTATAGTGTCATTGCAGAAACGGAAATGTTAACAAAAACATACTTTACTGAAACGATCTTAAACGCAGCTCCAGCAAATCCAAGTCACTGGGGTGATGTATCCCATGGTGGCCAACATCGAAATGCGACCATGCTTGATCTCGGTTGCACGACGTCGCTTGAAGTCCTCCACGCTTCCGTCGGCCGTAAAGCCTGCGGGATCCCAGAAACCCACCGGCGCCTGCACGCCGAGTTCATTCTCGAAGGCGCGCAAAGGAGATGCCGTGTAGTTGGCCCAGTCTCCCCAGGCGCTTCCGGTCAGACCATCCTGGGGCATGGCCAGAGATCAAAAGCACAGGGTGGTAGCATCAAGGCATCATGAGATATCCACGTTTTCACAGATGTTTCTATTAATCTCAGAGTACCAATTTCTATACATATAATATATATATAGTATGATTTGATACAACGTGATGTGATATGATATGGTGTGATATGCAATGCTATATGTGTATACAAATTTGGTCCATATAACGAACATCATTCATCAAATCTGCAAATGCCATGTCTTTGTGCGTGCTTCGACAAAATTATATCAAATTCCCAATCTGGTCATGTCACTGCTCTTTCCAGGCACATTCTACAACTCACCTTGTTGGCAAGCGTGTGTAAATATATGGGCGACGTAGCACTGTAGCATACTGTAGCGCACTCTTCTTTAAGAACAACACCAAACAATCAAACATGCGGTGTGCTGACATGATGGCAGGTAAGAAACAAACTTCAGAAACTCAGAACACAACATGCGAAATGACACAAAATGGTGTTTCCTTATTCAAATATGCTGAATCTATTGTGCTGTTGTTCCGCTCATTCAGCCAGACTCTTTGTGGACCTTTGTGGTGTTTCTCTTCTTGGTGAGTTGGAACGAACAATAAGCGCACAGCACCTATCCCCGCCTGGAAAAACATGCCGATGATGGCCATCATCGCAAGTCTTCCGTTTGCAATTTCGGCATTGAGCTTCTTGGTTTTCTCAGCCGGGTCAGCCGCGGTCAACACCTTGAATCCAAAGTCTCCAGCATATGCATCAGTTCCTGGGGTCTGTTCCTGGGAGACTTCGCAGAAAGCCATGTAGGCCAAGATCTGACCCCATCCTCCAGGGTTGGCATATTGGACCTCTAAACTATGACAACCCACATAAATGAGCAAAACTCATCTTATAGTGTATCTCTAGGGGTCAGTACATCTATGATGTATCCACAAACATATCAATCAACTTTAACGGATGGCTTATTAGAAGTTAAACTTCCGAAAATACGGACAGATGAAAAGCAGAGGTGGAGCAGAAGAATAGAGAAGAGAAGAGCAGAAGAGAGAAGATCAGAGAAGAGAAAGTCTCAGAAGAAAGAAGATCTAGGTGCCCGAAAAGGTAGGAAAGTCGCCAGACACTGTGTCTTTCCAATGTTTTGTGGCTCTGGAGGGTCGAAAAGTAGGCTCTCTAAAGCGGCGGGTGCGGAGCCAGCTGGCCAGATGAGAGATGAAAAATTGCACGCCGTTGTGGCGCGAAGCACATTTGCAAGTGAAAAAGCTAAAAGCACTTCACGTTCGAAGCACTTTTGGAAGTTGAGATGTCGAAAAAATGCACGCCGTTGTGGCGCGAAGCACATTTCGAAGTCAAAATGTACAAAACACCACATGCTCGGACCACTATTGGAAATTGAGATGTCGAAAAAGTGCACGCCGTTGTGGCGCGAAGCACTGTCGAAGTCAAAATGTACAAAACACACCATTCTTTGCATGGATGTCAGACACTCCAATTTGAAACGTGAAACAGCATGTTCAGTTGTGTAGGTTTCAGTCTTGCTGAGAAAGTCAGAGAAGATTAGCACAGCCACCTGCACAGGATGACACGCCAAATCGAGACGGCATAGCCGCTTTGTGGTTCAAAACAAGTTGCCAGGGCTGACCTGCGTGCAGGTTATGAGCCCAACCTGTCGTTAGCCGCTGCTGAGGAGCCATGATGATGCGCAGGAGAGCCAGTGGAAGTCCTGAAGCTGACCGATCAGGCGAAGAAAGGCCAGAAGAGGAGATGCTTGGGCCAACTGGGAGACCTGTGAGTTATGGACCTCAAAACCCTCAAATGTTGGAACTTGAAGATGAAAAGAAAGATGTAGAGAATGAAGAACCCAAAAAAGAGCTAGAGCCGCTGTTCACCGAAGAACAAGTGAGGCAGTTTGAAGAACTGCACAACAGAGCACCTCTGTTGTATGGAAGTCCACAGAGGACGCAGCTAGGAATAGAGGATGAAGCCAGGTCTTCAGGTTTAGCTTTGGAAGATGTGCAGTTGGAAAGACCGAAGTTTCTACCTGCAGAAAGACCTGCAGCGATGCCTGCTGGTACGCCCTCAGTGATTTATCAGCAGCAGATGATGCAGTACTTCTTCATGTTGCAGCAAGAGAACATGCAGCTGAAGATGGAACAGGAGTTGCTGAAAGAAAAGCTGAGGGAGAAGGAAGAAAGAAAGACCTCTGAGGTAGAGGTGCCAAATGGCGAAGGAGGAAGAAAGGCTAAGCCTGAAGTGGAAGGGTTTCAGACTCCTGAAAGCCAACAGCAAGGAAGCCGTGCAGCTGAAGACCGGGTTGTGAAGACAGAGAATGACCTGGAATCCGAGAGGAGAAGGCTGTACGAGTTGACACCGATGGAGCAATATGATGAATTGCAAAAGGTGATGGATGCTGCGGTGGGTTCAGTGAAGAAGCCACCTCCTGGACGAGACCTTCGAGGACCTTGGGAATCTCATCAACCTTCAGAAGGAGCACGACAGAAAGAAAGAGATGTTCCAAAGAAGGAAGCAGGTGAGAAAGGGACTGGAGGAGATGCCAGGAAGAACCAAGGAAATGCGTTGGAGCCAGCTGATGATGGAAGAATGCAAAGGCAGGTTGATGTCCTGTCTAAGATGATGTTGCACCTTCTGGAAAGTCAGCAAGGTAAAGATGATGGAGAAAAGATGGAAGCGGTCAAACCTGGAGTGAACAAGTTGCAGACCCTCCAGGAGCCGACCGAAACGGCCCCCATTGACTATGCCGACTGGTTGACCATGATAGAGCCGGTGATGACGGATCTGTCAGACAGTTCGCATGTTTGGTGGCGACTTGTGCTGGATGAATGCAGCGCATGGTACTCTGAGTATGTGAAGCTCCGACCACTTCAAAGAACAAGCTTTGAGATCGAGGCCTCTGAAGAACTGAAGAAGACGAAGTGGGTTCGAGTGGAACGCCGAGCTGTTTCCATGCTCATGGATGCCATACCCACTGGAGTGAGAGAAGAGCTTGTTGCTACCAAGTCACTTTCTCCAGTGAAGGTGATTGCCAAGTTGATGACCATCTACCAGCCTGGTGGACTACATGAACGAACTGTGATTCTGCGTCAGTTGGAGGATCCTGGCGAAGCAGGAAACGCAGTGACTGGAGTCCAAAGTCTTCGGAAGTGGTTGCGATGGTTGAGAAGAGCTCAGGATGTCGGGTTATGCTTACCCGATTCCACTATACTTTTGCGTGGTCTGACAAAGTTGATGAAGAAGCTGCTGAACAACAACCCAGAACTAGCTTTCAGAACCTCACTTGTCAGAAACACACTCCAATTGGATACAATTCCAAACCATCAAACTGTGAGGACGTACTCTGAACACCTACTGTCGGAACTGGAGCAACTGGTCCACTTGGAGAAAAGGTCAAAGGTGGCTAATGCAGAAAGAGCGACAGCCACAACCAGCCAGGTGAAGCAGTTGAACGCCGCAAGCAGTGGGAGCACAGAGGACAAGAATGTGAAAAAGAATGTGAAGGAATGCAAGTTCTTTCATCAGGAGGATGGTTGCAGACGTGGTGCAGCTTGCACTTGGGGACACAATGTAGAGCCAGGGGAGAAAAGGTGCTATGTGTGCGGATCCACCAAGCATTTTGCGAGGGAGTGTCCACGCAAGGACATTCAAAAAGACCCAAAGGTGCAGAAAGTGGAAAAGGAGGCTGAGACCCCCAACAAAACCGCCAATAAGAGCCCTGCCCCTGCTGAGGCCCCAGCAGTGGCAACAAAGGAGGCTGAGACCACCAAAGAAGAAGTTGCTAGTGTTGGAGGAGACTCTCTGCAAAGCGTCATGGAAGAAGCTTCGAAGATGCTGAAGAGCATGGGAGTTGAAGAAAAGCCTACAAAGACCAGGGAAGAAATGACCAAAGGACGGATGCTGGAGCTACAGAAGGAGTTGCAACAGATTCAGGACGGATCGTGGAAGCCTAGAATCAATATGATGAAGACTGCCATGGTTGCACGAGTCAAGTTCGGCAAGAAAGCGTTGCTGGATACTGGAGCCACTCACGCTCTGAGGTCCAAGAGGAGTGATGAGAACCTGGTTGAGGGCAAAGAGTACAAGAAAGTGAGAGTGAACCTTGCAGCTGGAGGTTCAAAGACAATGTGGATGACGGATGGAGGAACCCTGGTACATGAAGAACCAGGGATGGAACCGATACTACCAGTTGGTCGTCTAGTACGAGAACTGGGATGCAGCTTTGAGTGGGAAGATGATGAATGCTTTCTTTTCCACCCCATCAGGGGACAGATAGCAGTGGAGGTCGAAGAAGGATGTCCACAGATCACCCAGGCAGAAGCGGAAAAGATGGTGGATGAACTTGAAGGAATGATGTCGCTTCGAAGCATGAAAAAAGTGGCATATGATGATGCATGTTGGGGCGCAGAATGGATGGCTGAGTTGGTAGAGAAACATCCAGTACTGGCCTCAATACCCTCACTTGTCAAGGACAACCTAGTGGAAGTGCCGGCCGAAGACCTTTCGCTTTTGAAGGCCAACAGAAGAACCAGGAGACGATGGATTGAACAAGGGGTCACTGTACATTTGTACGCCGGGCCAGAAGAAGGCCTGACTCTGAAGAGAGCCTACTTGGAGAAGGGAGGTGATGGCACGAGGTTGATCGAAATAGACGTGAAGAGAGGAGCACATCATGACATGTTGAGAATTGGAGGGATGTACAGTACCCTCCTCAAGCTGGCGATGCTAGGAGCCATTGATGCAGTGGTTGGTGGCCCAAATTGCCGTACACGTTCAGTGCTGCGACATACTCCAAGAGAAGGCTTCCCAGGACCATCGAGGACGGCGGGATACCCTTGGGGACTTCCAGATGCTCCCCCTGATGAACAAGGAAAGTTGTTGCAGGACGATGCATTGATGCTGAGGATGCTGACCCTGTACATGGTTGCACAGATAGCGAGAGATGCAATGGTGAAAGAAAGAAGCAAGAGGTGTTTGAAGGCCAAGGTTGGATTTCTGTTGGAGCAGCCAGCAGCACCGGAGTGGTGTCCAGAATGCGCTTCGTGGTGGAGAAATCGAACATGGTTGCTGTTCAAGCACTACTACCAGATGGAAGAAGTGACGTTTTACCAAGGAGATTTTGGAGGTGAAGCGAGAAAGCCAACAACATGCGGAACAAACCTTGGGTTTCAACCACCAGACCCACTAGTACATGGTGGGAGGAGCAGAGAACAAGGTCCAGAACTGGATTCCAGTAAGCTCTCGAGGTGGGCTCCTGGGATGATGCATGAAGTTGCAAGGCTTTTGATAGAGGAAGTAGAAGGAAAAGAAGTTCGACTGAAGAAGTTGTCGTGGACTGCCCACGTTGACAATGGACATGTGCCGTTTCGGCGCGATTGCGTGGTTTGCCAGAGGTCAGCAGCGAGACAAAGGCCGCATAGAAGACATGATGATCCAGAAGCGCATAGAAGACATGATGATCCAGAAGCGCATTGTTTAGCTGTTGACATTTGTGGCCCATTGAAGTGGGGTCAGGACGTGGATGGTGAAGAGAAGAAATACCTTTTGGTCGGCTCCTACACGTGGCCAGTGGAAGGTAAGGACTCTGATGAAAGCTTGGGGATGTTGGATGAGGAGACTGCTGAAGATGATGAAATGCTTCCGGTTTTGGAAGATGAAGAGGTAGAGCAAAGGGAGGCGTCAGCGTCTTCTTCCTCGCCACCCAAGAAGGAGGCTCAAGCAGAGGGTTTACCTTCAAGACCAGCATCGAAAAGGAAAGGGGAGGAAGAGAAGCCTCCTGAGGATGCAGAAAGTGCTGAGGAGAAGACTGAAGAAGGAAGGCTGGAAGAAAAGTTGAAGACAAAAGGAATGCTGAAGCTGATGACATGTGTGCCATTAGCCTCAAAGCATGCGCTGGATGTTTTGTCAGGAGTCCAAGAATTGGTGGTGAAGCTCAGAAGGTATGGCTACCCAGTCGTACGCCTGCACACGGACTATGAAACAACCTTTGTCAACAAGCACTTGAAGGGATGGTGCTTGAACCGAGGAATTGTGAGGACATCGTCCACCCCAGAAGAACACCAACAAAATGGAAGAGCAGAAGCTGCAATAGCTTCTATCAAGGGAAGGGTGCGACGTCTCTTGCACTCCTCTGGCATGGAGACGAAGTGGTGGCCGATTGCAGCACGACATGTGGTAGAGCTGGAGAGAAGAAGGTTTGAAAGGATTGAGGACAAACTGCCAAGGTTTGGACAGAAGATAGTGACAAGAAAGCGGAAATGGAAAAGAGGAGATGAATTTGAAACGACAGCACAGGAAGTCACTTACCTGACTCCAATCCCAGAAGTTTCAAAAGGACATGCGGTTATGGAAGAAGATGGAAGTTTCAAGGTGGTGAGCTGCCTGATCCAGGACTGCAAAGAGCCGCAGGAAGAAGAAAAGAAGTTGGAGTTAGAAGAAGTGATTCAAGAAAGGGACCCTATGGAAGCGCGAAGAAGACTGAGGAAAAAGATGTCAGTCGCTTCTTTGAGGATTCCAGAAGAAGAATTTGCAGAAAGTATCAAGCTGTTCCAGGCAGTTTTGGAGCAGGATGAAGACGAGGTCATTCCGGCAGTGATGAAAGGGATGATTGCCATCAGAAAGGAAATGGCGGCACTGCAAGAAGGCCGACTTGAAGAAGAAGTGCTACAGACCAGGGTAGTTTCCAACCAGGAAGTGTATCAAAACAAAGATGAGTGGGTTGGAGCTATCAGAAAGGAGATTAACAATTTGGTGCAGAAAGGAGCAGTCAAGAGGCTGACCAAAGAGGAAGCTGCGTACTACAAGAGAGAGCATGCAGACAAGTTGGAGGTGGTGCCAGGAAAAGCAGTACACACGATAAAAGCACCAGATGGTAAGAGGAAATGCCGCCTGGTGGTGTGTGGGAATCACCTTCAAGGAGGAGACAAAAAAGAAACCAAGGAGGAACATGCCAACTACTATGCAGGAGGGGCAGACACAATCTGCCTGCGACTTGCACTGTCCATGGCAGCACGCTATGGGTGGGACATTGCAGGTTTAGATGTGGTTGCAGCGTTTTTGAACGCGCAGCTGGGGGACGTGCATGAGAAACCACAACCAAGAGAAGACCCAACAAGAGACAGAGGCCGCATTGTGTTGATGCAACCACCGCGGGTTCTGGAAAGACTAGGTCTGATCGAAGTTGGAGAGCTTTGGCTAGTGGAACGTGCCCTCTATGGACTGAGAGAGTCGCCTCGCCTGTGGAGTGATCACAGGGATGGAACCCTACATGGCATGGAAATACAACAAGGAGGCAGGACGTTGAAGTTGCTGCCGAGTTTTGCAGAAGAAAACCTTTGGCTGATCAAGGATACCAGCCTTAGAGATGAAGGTGGGGTGCAAGGATTGGTTTTGATTTACGTGGACGACATGTTGGTCATGTCGAACCCGGAGATCACCAACATGGTGGTGGAAAAGATACAGAAGACATGGGAAGTGACCAAACCTCAATGGGTCACTGAAACAGAGCCAGTTCGGTTCTGCGGGATCGAGATCTACAAGAACAACGAAGGGGATTACTTTGCGGGACAGCAGTCCTTTGTGAAAGAAGTGCTGAAGCGCCACAACTGCAAGGAGTTTGCGGCATCCCCTTTGAAAGACAACTTCGAGCCGGAGGAGGAGCTAGATAGGACAAGAGAGGAGATCCAACTGGCCCAAAAACTGGCCGGAGAACTGCTGTGGTTGGCCGGAAAGACCCGACCCGACCTAGCTTACACTACCAGCCGTATCTGTTCAAATGCAACCAGGTCTCCAAAATGGTGTGCAGGAGCAGCTGCACACACCATGAAGTACCTCAACAGAACCTGGGGTATGGGACTGTGCTTCAGGAAGAAGGGAGGGAATGTCCTGGAAGTGGCAACAGATGCCAGTTTTGCACCAGGTGGTGGTTTGTCGCATGGCTCAGTAGTAGCAAGCATGGGAGGTACGCCAGTGATGTGGAGGTCCTCAAAACAGCCTTTCCCCTGTTTGTCTACCGCAGAGACTGAGCTGGTAGAAGCCATCGAGGGAGTCATAGTTGGAGACTCTTTAGCATGCATAGTGGAGGAGTTGGAAGGAAGAGTGGATAAGCAGCTGGTATGTGACAACATGGCAGCCGTGGCTTTGTCCACCACGCGGACAGGAGCTTGGCGCACACGGCATTTGAAAGTACGTGCGACACACCTCAAATGGAGGGTGGAAGCTGGAGGCTGGAAGATGCACCATCGACGGGGCACAGAGCTCGTCGCAGACATGGGTACAAAGCTTCTTGGTGCCAACAAAACGAAGGATCTGTCAAAGAAGATGAATCTGGAATGGCTACCAGATGTAGTAGCTTTCTCCAGAGCGAAGGAAGAAAGGATTGAGAAAGAGGAAGAAAAATTGGCAGAGGAACAGGACAGAGAACCAGCTGTGACGGTATCCAAGAAGGTCTTTGCAGGAGATATGGAAAAGGTGGTAAAGATCGCCACCCTCATGGCGGTACTTCAGAAGGTAGAAAGAGTATATGCCATGGACGAGAGTGAGACGGAAGAAGGATCAGAAGTTTTGGCGGCATTTGGCTTGTTGATGATGATCCTTGGAGTGGTTTTGTACAAGTTGGTAGAAAGAATGTGGAAGATCTTTCATGAGAAGAGAGATCACGAGGAATGCCAAGCTCGCGCCCTTACGCGCGACTCTCGCGCCCTTATGCGCGACTCTCGCGGCCTTATGCGCGACTCTCGCGGCCTTACGCGCGACTTTCGCGGCTTCATGCGCGATCGAGAACGTCACCAACTTCATGTACGCGAAGAAGAAGAAGAGATAAGTTGTGAAGAAGGAGAACAGACCACCGTGAAAGTGGCGACTCTGAGGATGAGAAAAGCTGAAAATAAAGGTTCCAATGAAAAAAGACAGGAAGGAGGAAGCTCCGCTACCAGAAGCGACAGTCACACAACCGAGAAAGGCACGGAGGAACGACATGACAAAAAGGGAGCACAGACAGTGCCTCCTATGCCCGCTCAAGGACGGAGCTGTGGGAACCCTGGAGGAGAGGGAGCCCAGTCTGCTCGTCCTGGACGACGCTGTGGGAACCCTGGAGGAGAGGGAGCCCAGTCTGCGGGTCCGAGCGGAGCAGTGCCCACTCCTGGATGGCGCTGTGGGAACCCTGGAGGAGAGGGAGCCCAGTCTGCGGGTCCGAGTGGTGCAAAGCCTAACCAAGGAGAGGGAGCCCGGTCTGCGCGTCCAGATAGTGCAGAGAAGCCGAACCTGGTGGGGCCAATCATCACACCAAATGGGAGGAGATTCCATAGAAGCAGTGGATGCCCGACGTTGGCACAGTCTTGGAAAGGAAGAAAGCCGCTTTGTGGTGAATGTGGCGACACCTACTTGGTGGCTGACGTGATGATGATGGATAAGAACCAGTTAGTCCATACGAAGAAGAAGTGCCCTAAGGTTGTGGGAGAGCTGATCGGATATGACGCATGCCAAAGGTGTGCTTAGCGGCTTGGGCCTAGAGAGCTCAAAATTTTCCAGAAAGCAGGATTGCATGAACATGTCAATCCTGGGAGGAGTGCATGGATGTCAGACACTCCAATTTGAAACGTGAAACAGCATGTTCAGTTGTGTAGGTTTCAGTCTTGCTGAGAAAGTCAGAGAAGATTAGCACAGCCACCTGCACAGGATGACACGCCAAATCGAGACGGCATAGCCGCTTTGTGGTTCAAAACAAGTTGCCAGGGCTGACCTGCGTGCATTCTTGGACCACTATTGGAAATTGAGCTGTCGAAAAAGTGCACGCCGTTGTGGCGCGAAGCACATTTCGAAGTCAAAATGTACAAAACACCACATGCTGGGACCACTTTTGGAAGTTGAGACGTCGAAGAAGTGCACGCCGTTGTGGCGCGAAGCACATTTCGAAGTCAAAATGTACAAAACACACCATTCTCGAACCACTTTTGGAAATTGAGATGTCGAAAAAGTGCACGCCGTTGTGGAGCACACTTCGAAGTCAAAATGTACAAAACACCACATGCTGGGACCACTTTTGGAAGTTGAGATGTCGAAAAAGTGCACGCCGTTGTGGCGCGAAGCACATGTCGAAGTCAAAATGTACAAAACACACCATTCTTGGACCACTATTGGAAATTGAGCTGTCGAAAAAGTGCACGCCGTTGTGGCGCGAAGCACATGTCGAAGTCAAAATGTACAAAACACCACATGCTGGGACCACTTTTGGAAGTTGAGACGTCGAAAAAGTGCACGCCGTTGTGGCGCGAAGCACATTTCGAAGTTAAAATGTGAAAAACACCCGGGTTCCGACCACTTTTGGACGTTCAGATGTCGTTTCGCGTGGCAGTCTTCAACTACAACCACCACTACAACACTCCACTACAATTACAACTACACCTAGACTACATTCCACTACACTACACTACATTACACTACACTACACTCCACTACACTCCGCTACACTCCACTACACTACACTACATTCCACTACACTACGCTACACTACACTACATTACACTACACTCCACTACATTACACTACAACTACACTACACTACATTCCAATACACTACACTTCATTAGACTACACTACACTCCACGACACTCCACTACACTCCACTACACTCAGATACACTACACTACATTACACTACATTACTCTACATTACACTACATTACACTACACTACGCTACATTTCCACGACACTACGCTGCACTACACTAACTACAACTACAACTACAACTACAACTACAACTACAACTATACTACATTACACTACGCTACACTACACTACACTAGTTACACTACACTACACTACACTACACTGAATGACACTACACTACGCCTACAACTACAACTACAACTACAACTGCAACTACACTACATTACACTAACTACAGCTACAACTACAACTACATAAGACTACACTACACTACACTAATTACATTACACTACACTACACCCCACTCCACTACACTACACCACACCTCACTACACTACACTCCACTACAGTACACTACACTAAATTACACTACACTACACTACACCACACAACTACCATTCCAACTACAACTACATCTACAACGACAATACATTACAGAACACTACACTACAACTACCAACTACAACTGCACTACACTAATTGCATTTCACAAAACTACACTACACTACACAACACACTACACTACACTACACTACACTACACTACGCAACACACTACACAACACACTACGCTACACTACGCTACGCTACGCTACGCTACACTACACTACACACTACACTACACCACACTACACCACACCACACTACACCACACCACACTACACTCCATTACACTACACTACACTACCCTATCCTACATTACAATACATTACATTACATTTCGTTACACTACACTCATTGCACCACCACAAATGCAACTGCAACTACACCAGTTGTTTCAACCCTGTCCTGCAGCTGGGACCTTTGAGATAGCAGCCAAACCATTAGGCACATCGGCGAACTTCAAACCGGCGGATGGAGATAAGTAGCCAGGGAATTTGCCAGTGATCTCCTGGGGATTGTTTCATCGGGATGCATTCAAGGCACATCGGCGAACTTCAAACCGGCGGATGGAGATAAGTAGCCAGGGAATTTGCCAGTGATCTCCTGGGGATTGTTTCATCGGGATGCATTCAAGAAAAAAACACATTGCCAGTAGGTTCACCCGACTATAGTGGAATTGTAGAAATGGCCATTAACAAAAAAACATACTTTAATGATCTTTACTGAAATGGTCTTAAACGATTTAAAACACAGCTTCAGCAAATCCAAGCCGCTGGGGTGATGTATCCCATGGTGGCCAACATCGAAATGCGACCATGCTTGATCTCGGTGGCGCGACGTCGCTTGAAGTCCTCCACGCTTCCATCGGCGGTAAATCCGGCGGGATCCCAGAAACCCACCGGCGCCTGCACGCCGAGTTCATTCTCGAAGGCGCGCAAAGGAGATGCTGTGTAGTTGGCCCAGTCTCCCCAGGCGCTTCCGGTCAGACCATCCTCTGGCATGGCAGTCATGGCAAGGATCAAAAGGACAGGGTGGTAGTATCAAGATATCATGAAATATCAACGTTTTCACAGATGCTTCTATTGATATCACCGCACCAATATATATATATGTATAGAATGATATGATACAACATGATGTGATATGATATGGTGTGATATGCAATGCTATTTGTGTATACACATTTGGTCAATATAACGAATATCACTCATCAAATCTGCCATGTCTTTGCCCATGTTTCGACCGTATGATATCAAATTCACAATCTGATCATGTCACTACTCTTTCCAGGCACAGTCTACAAAGTCTACAACTCATCTTACTGGTAAGCGTATGTAAATATACAAGTGACATAGCACTGTAGCATACTGTAGCACAGTATGTTGAAACAATCTCAAACAATCAAACATGTGATGTGCTGAAAATATGGCTGGCAAGAAACAAACTTCAGAAACTCAGAACACACCAAGCAGAATGACACAAAGTTGTGCTTCCTTTTTCAGACTCTTTGTGGTGTTTCTTTTCTTGGTGAGTTGGAACAAACAATACGCTCACAGCACCTATGCCCGCCTGGAAAAACATGCCGATGATGGCCATCATCGCAAGTCTTCCGTTTGCAATTTCGGCATTGAGTTTTTTGGTTTTCTCAGCCGGGTCAGCCGCGGTCAACACCTTGAATCCAAAGTCTCCAGCATACGCATCAGTTCCTGGGGTCTGTTCCTGGGAGACTTCGCAGAAAGCCATGTAGGCCAAGATCTGACCCCATCCTCCAGGGTTGGCATATTGGACCTCTAAACTATGCCAACCCACATAAACCAGCAAAACACATCTTATAGTGTATGTCTAGGGAGCAGTACATCTATCGTGTATCCACAAACGTATTAACCAACTTTAACTTATATATATATATATTATATACAAATAATCCCCTTTGTATTCGGTCCCTGACCCGGATGTCTGGATTCTTTAGTGATAATGCCTAAAGAATCAGGACCAGGAACACGCGTCGACATAGCCAAACAATTGCCTAAAGAATCAAACAACCCGGGTTGGAGTTGTAGACATCCCCCCCTATAAAGCCTTGAAAATATATGTTGAAGCTTTGGGTGGTTCTTAAAGGAAATCTACCCACAACATATTTTTACAAATGTTTAATGGCCAAACATGTTTCCACAACAAGGATCTCCAAAGAATCAGGACCAGGTGGCCTGACAACCCGGGTTGTCTGATTTTTGAGGGACAACCGAGCCGAAAATTCCGAGAGGTGGAGAAGTCGAGGGGGATTAAAGATTATTACAATATATAAAATTTAATAAATATGCGAATCGGGGACCCTGTTGCCCGCAGCCGATATATGCTTCCTGCTAATTGAGTTTGGCGTGATACTTGCCAGTTGTCAGTTCGCAATGATGGAACTCACTGAGCGAGGCGGCCAAAAGCTTCCGCATGGCTCTCATTTTCCCTGTAGCAGCAGTATGTCCTTGAGCCAAAGAGGCCAATGTCGGAGTGCCCCTTTGACGATGGATCCTAGAGTGTATGATTATGCATATATACAGTGATCCGTAGCCTACACTCTATTCGCACCCCCCACGCATAGCCAACTTTGTCAGCTACGCGCAAAGGAGTGTTCTTTGAATTGATCCATTACACTCGCAGCTATTCATTTATTGAATTATGGAGAGCTAAAGTCCGTTTCAGAACTTCATATCTACATGGCGGCTTGCTACAATCTCTACCAAAAAAAATGAAGGTTCTGTTCACGTGCATGTAGACACGACGTAGTCGGTGTCTAGCATTGAGGTTCGTCCAATGTGGCGTAGCCAGAATGGAGTCTCACTCAAGCATGTGAATTAAAGAAATCAAAACACGAAGTTGACTATGGAACTAGAAGTTTACCTTCCCGTCCCTTCGTCGGTTGAGACGTAGACCGCTGTAGAAACTCAGCGTTTCATGCAGTGATGTTCAAAAAAAATGTGTGGTTCTAAATTAGCCGGCTCAGAGTCCTCTCAGAAATCATTCAAAATGAAGTAGAGGTAAATCTCGAGCAACGATTGCATCCTCGCATCGCCAGGTTCAATCAGGACCTATGCAGAGGTCAGATCGCTTAATCATCTATATCCCCATCCATAGTATCCCTGTTGGTTCCAGTCTCCGCCACGGTGTGAATAAGATTTTCCACCTTTTCCTTGGTCTTTTCCACCCTTCTTTGGCGGGGTCACTGGCGCTTGTTTTGGCGGAGGAGCG
>CAMXCT020004927.1:0-26183 GCA_947184155.2 Cladocopium goreaui | reverse complement strand
TTTCACCTGCTCTCCTCAGGTTTGCTTTGGATGTGTCACAATGTGACTCGCACATAGCCCCAGACCGAATCACCTCTGGTCAGCAACCTGGTCACCCCAGGTTGGGACCTGCCTTTGCAGGTATCACCCGTCCCTTAACCTAAGGGAGGGAAGTTTCTTTTGGTCGCCCCAAAAGAGTATCCCCGAAAGAGGCTATGTACTCGCCTGCCATGCAGGCTCCCCTAACCTAGGCGGACATCTCCACGGGAGGTCGGCTCTTAGGGTTGGGAGGGTGGGGAAAGAAACAGCAATGAATGCTATTTTGGCTCAGCTCCACTTGAGCCAAAATGAAAGCATTCATTGACTCACTTAAAGATGACACATGCACACCCAAGCCTGCCAAACTCAATGCATGAATACATCTCAAAGTGACATATGAAGAACTCACCACGTCTTCCGCGCACAGCTCTTTTTCAACCACCTACGAAAGTTCAGTCTGTTTCACTGCTCTCCTCAGGTTTGCTTTGGATGTGTCACAATGTGACTCGCACATAGCCCCAGACCGAATCACCTCTGGTCAGCAACCTGGTCACCCCAGGTTGGGACCTGCCTTTGCAGGTATCACCCAATGCACTCAAACACCCAAAGCACTAGAGGAATTCAAAGGTGAGAATGACTGCAACGAATGGCAACTGGAAAAAGATTGTGGGGAGGTACGACGAATGAAAGCTAGATCCATGGCAGCGCCACCAAGTCGTCGGCCCAGTTGCTCTTGCTCTGGGCGTACTCCCAGTAGCCCTGGGCACGCAGTGCGAAGAGGGCCAAAGGAATCAGATGGCCTAGCTTTGCTAGGTCCGAATTGCTAGAACGTCCCCTCACTAAGGTCATGACTGCAGCCACAGCGTCGAGGAACCATAGACCGTGTCGATGGCGGAGAAGGCCAGGGCTCTCACTCAAGGTGTAAATTACCATGGAGAGCTCCAACTGCGCAATGTGGGTCTCTGCAGGCTGCCACAGGAATTGTAGTTCTTCGCAATTGGTAGCAACAAAACTGTAAATTCACGTTTTGGCTCGAAACGCATCACTGCTTCGATCACCTCGAAACATTCTTCAATCTCTGAAGTCAAGCTGGTGACACTCTCGTCCTGGCAAGCCTTCACTGCCATAAGGTCACCATAGCCAACTCGCCCATAGATGCCCTGCTCCTCAAGTTTCCCGAAGTAAGAGCACCCGTACTTGGAAGCTGAAATTCGCTTAAAAGTTCGAGCCAGATTCATGGCAAGTGGAAGGCACCACCACGTAGGATCGCCCCCACGTGGGCCCCAAACCTATGTCACAAAAGCAAGTAAGGCCACATCAAGTAGGATTGCCTCCGGCTTGAAACCCAACCTGCTTACGACAGCAGAGGCCTACAGCCTTGTGGCCACTGCCTGGCAATGATCATGGGCAACCTGTGAACCTCAAGTAGCGTTCCCTCTACTTGGAACCTGGCTTGCTGGGGCAGGCAAAACTAACAGCCTCCAGCTCTGCTGAAAACGCAAACATGGGTGCCAGCAAGTAGGATGACCCCCACTTGGACTCCAAACCTGAATCACTAAGGCAATAAGGCCACACCAAGCAGGATCATCTCCTCCTTGAAACCCAACCAGCTTAAGCCCACAGCCCTGTGGGCACTGCCTGGCAATGCACATGGGCAACCTGTGAACCTCAAGTAGCGTTACCTCTACTTGGAAACCTGGCTTGCTGGGGCAGTCAAAACCAACAGCCTCCAGCTCTACTGAGAACGTAAAAAAAAAAGAAGAAAAAAAAACGGGTGCCAACGAGTAGGACCCTCACTTGGACCCCAAACCTACGTCACTGAAGCCAAGCAGAATATTTCCTGCTTGAAACCCAAACGGCTTGAGACAGCAGAGGCCCATATCTGTGAGCGCACTGCCGACACCCAGCTTGCTTGGGGGAGTCAAAACCAACAGCAGCCCACGCTGCTGAGATTGCAAAATCCAAGTTTCCAGAAGTAGGATCCCCCCTACTTGGAAACTGAAATTCGCTGAAAATTCGAGCCATATTCATGGCAATTGCTAGGCACCCTCAGGTAGGATCACCCCCACTTGGATGCCGAACTTATGTCGCTAAAGCAAGTAGGGCTACACTAAGTAGGAGTACCTCCTGCTTGAAACACAACCAGCTTGAGACAGCAGAGGCTTACAGCCCTGTGGTCACTGCCTGGCAGTGCCGGTGGGCAAGCTGTGACCCTCAAGTAGCGTTACCTCTACTTGGAAACCCAGCTTGCTCGGGAAAAGTCAAAAACCAACAGCCTCCAGTTTACTGAATGCTCAGAACCTCAGGTGTCCCGAAGTAGGAGCACCCGTATTTGGGAGCTGAAATTCGCTTAAAAAATTCGAGCCAGGCTCCTGGCGGGTGTTGGGTACCACCACGTAGGATTGACCCCACTCGGATCCCAAACCTATGTCACAAAAGCAAGTAGGGCTACATCAAGCAGGAGTGCCTCCTGCTTGTAACCCAACCTGCTTAAGACAGCAGAGGCCCACAGCCCTGTGGTCACTGCCTGGCAATGCCCATGGGCCACCTGTGATCCTCAAGTAGCGCTACCTCTACTTAGAAACCCAGCTTGCTGGGGGCAGTCAGAACCAATAGCCTCCAGCTCTGCTGAAACCGCAAAAATCCAAGTTTCCAGAAGTAGGAACACCCCGATTTGGAAACCGAAATTCGCTTAAAAATTGGCGCTACATTCATGGCAAGTGTTGGGCACCAGCGAGTAGGATCACCCCCACTAGGGCCCAAAACATATGTCACTAAAGCAATAAGGTCACGCCAAGCAGGATTACCTCCTGCTTGAAACCCAACCTGCTTAAGACAGCAGAGGCCCACATCTCTGTGCTCACTGCCGCCACCCAGCTTGCTTGGGGAAGTCAAAACCAACAGCCCCCAGCTCTGCTGAAATTGCAAAAATCCAGTTTCCAGAAGTAGGATCACACCTATTTGGAAACTGAAATTCGCTTAAACAATTCAAGCCATATTCATGGCAACAGCTGGGCACCCTCAGGTAGGATCACCCCTACTTGGACGCCGAACCTATGTCGCTAAAGGAATTAGGGCCACACCAAGTAGGATTGCCTCCTGCTTGGAACCCAACCTGCTCAAGACAGCCCTGTGGTCACTGCCTGGCAGGGTCGATGGGCAACCTGGGCTTCTCAAGTAGCGTTGCCTCTACTTGGGAACCCAGCCTGCTTGGGGCAGTCAAAACCAACAGCCTCCAGCTCTGTTGAAATTGCAAAAACAAACCATGCTTCCAGAAGTAGGATCACCCCTACTTGGAAACTCAAATTCGGTTGAACTTCAAGCCATATTCATGGCAAGTGTTGGGTACCCACCAGTAGGATCACCCCCAATTGGAAGGACCCTATGTCGCTAAAGCAATTAAGGCCACACCAAGTAGGATTGCCTCCTGCTTGGAACCCAACCTGCTTAAGACAGCAAAGGCCCACAACCCTGTAGTCACTGCCTGACAGTGTCGATGGGGAACCTGTGAGCCTCAAGTAGCGGTGGCTCGACTTGGAGACCTAGCTGGCTTGGGGCAGCCAAAATCAACAGCCTTTAGCTCTGCGGAAATTGCAAGAATCCTTTTGCCAGAAGTAGGATTTCATAGCAGGTGTTGGGCACCCTCAAGTAGGACCACCCCCACTTGGACCCAAAACCTATGCCACTAAAGCAATAAGGCCACACCAAGTAGGGTTACCTCCTGCGTGGAACCCAACCTGCTTAAGACAGCAGAGGCCCACAACCCTCTGGTCACTGCCTGGCAGTGTCGATGGGCAACCTGTGGCCTTCAAGTAGCGTCACCTCTACTTGGAAACCCAGCCTCCTGGAGGGAAGTCAGACCCAACAACCTCCAATTCTGCCGAATTTGCAAAAAAAACCAGTGCCCAGAAGTAGGATCACCCCTACTTGGTAGCTGAAATTCGCTTAAAAATCCGAGCCAGATTCATGGCAAGTGCTGGGCACCAAAACGTAGGATCGCCCCCACTTGGACCCCAAAACTATGTCACGAAAGCAAGTGCGGCCACACCAAGTAGGATGACCTCCTGCTTGAAACCCAACCTGCTTAAGACAGCGGAGGCCCACAGCCCTGTGGTCACTCCCTGGCAGTGCCAGTGAGCAACCTGTAATCCCCAAGTAGCGTTACCTCTATTTGGAAGCCCAGCTTTCTTGGGGCAGTTAAAACCAACAGCCTCCAGCTCTGCTGAAAATGCCCAAAAAAAAGAAAGCAAGTTGCCCAGAAGTAGGATCACCCCTACTTGGAAGCTGAAATTTCCTTAAAATTTCAAGCCATGTTCATGGCAGGTGTTGGGCACTCTCAAGTAGGACCACCCCCAACTTGGATCCAAAACCTATGCCACTAAAGCAATAAGGCCACACCAAGTAGGGTTACCTCCTGCGTGGAACCCAACCTGCTTAAGACAGCAGAGGCCCACAACCCTCTGGTCACTGCCTGGCAGTGTCGATCGGCAACCTGTGGCCTTCAAGTAGCGTCACCTCTACTTGGAAACCCAGCCTCCTGGAGGAAAGTCAGACCCAATTTGCAAAAAAAAACAAGTGCCCAGAAGTAGGATCACCCCTACTTGGTAGCTGAAATTCGCTTAAAAATTCGAGCCAGATTCATGGCAAGTGCTGGGCACCAAAACGTAGGATCGCCCCCACTTGGACCCCAAAACTATGTCACGAAAGCAAGTGCGGCCACACCAAGCTTGAAACCCAACCTGCTTAAGACAGCGGAGGCCCACAGCCCTGTGGTCACTCCCTGGCAGTGCCAGTGGGCAACCTGTGATCCCCAAGTAGCGTTACCTCTACTTGGAAGCCCAGCTTGCTTGGGGCAGTTAAAACCAACAGCCTCCAGCTCTGCTGAAAATGCAAAAAAAAAAGAAAGCAAGTTGCCCAGAAGTAGGATCACCCCTACTTGGAAGCTGAAATTTCCTTAAAATTTCAAGCCATGTTCATGGCAGGTGTTGGGCACTCTCAAGTAGGACCACCCCCAACTTGGACCCAAAACCTATGCCACTAAAGCAATAAGGCCACACGAAGTAGGGTTACCTCCTGCGTGGAACCCAACCTGCTTAAGACAGCAGAGGCCCACAACCCTCTGGTCACTGCCTGGCAGTGTCGATCGGCAACCTGTGGCCTTCAAGTAGCGTCACCTCTACTTGGAAACCCAGCCTCCTGGAGGGAAGTCAGACCCAACAACCTCCAATTCTGCTGAATTTGCCAAAAAAAACAAGTGCCCAGAAGTAGGATCACCCCTACTTGGTAGCTGAAATTCGCTTAAAAATTCGAGCCAGATTCATGGCAAGTGCTGGGCACCAAAACGTAGGATCGCCCCCGCTTGGACCCCAAAACTATGTCACAAAAGCAAGTGCGGCCACACCAAGTAGGATTACCTCCTGCTTGAAACCCAACCTGCTTAAGACAGCGGAGGCCCACAGCCCTGTGGTCACTCCCTGGCAGTGCCAGTGGGCAACCTGTGATCCCCAAGTAGCGTTACCTCTACTTGGAAGCCCAGCTTGCTTGGGGCAGTTAAAACCAACAGCCTCCAGCTCTGCTGAAAATGCCCCCAAAAAAAAAGCAAGTTGCCCAGAAGTAGGATCACCCCTACTTGGAAGCTGAAATTTCCTTAAAATTTCAAGCCATGTTCATGGCAGGTGTTGGGCACTCTCAAGTAGGACCACCCCCAACTTGGACCCAAAACCTATGCCATTACAGCAATAAGGCCACACCAAGTAGGGTTACCTCCTGCTTGAAACCCAACCTGCTTAAGACAGCAAGCGCCCACATTTCTGTGCGCACTGCCGACACTCAGCTTGCTTGGGGCAATCAAAACCAACAGCCTCCAGCTCTGCTGAAAACGAAAACCTCCAAGTCTCCACAAGTAGGGTCACCCCTACTTGGAAACCAAAATTCGCTTAAATACTGACGCCACGTTCATGGCAAGTGTTGGGCACCAACGAGTAGGATCACCCCCACTTGGACCCAAAACAATTGTCACTAAAACAAGTACGGCCACACCAAGCAGGATCACCACCTGCTGGAAACCCAACCTGCTTAAAACAGCAAGCGCCCACATTTTTGTGCGCACTGCCGACACCCAGCTTGCTTAGGGCAGTCAAAACCAACAGCCTCCAGCTCTGCTGAAAACGAAAACCTCCAAGTTTCCACCAGTAGGATCACCCCTACTTGAAAACCAAAATTCGCTTAAAAACTGACGCCACGTTCATGGCAGGTGTTGGGCACCAACGAGTAGGATCACCCCCACTTGGGCCCAAAACATATGTCACTAAAGCAATAAGGTCACGCCAAGCAGGATTACTTCCTGCTTGAAACCCAACCTGCTTAAGACAGCAGAGGCCCACATCTCTGTGCTCACTGCCGCCACCCAGCTTGCTTGGGGAAGTCAAAACCAACAGCCCCCAGCTCTGCTGAAATTGCAAAAATCCAGTTTCCAGAAGTAGGATCACCCCTATTTGGAAACTGAAATTTGCTTAAATTTCAAGCCATACTCATGGCAACTGCTGGGCACCCTCAAGTGGGATAATCCCCACTTGGACGCCGGACCTATGTTGCTAGAGCAAGTAAGGCCACACCAAGTAGGATTACCTCCTGCTTGGAACCCAACCTGCTTAAGACAGCAGAGGCCCACAACCCTCTGGTCACTGCCTTGCAGTGTCGATGGGCAACCTGTGGCCTGCAAGTAGCGTCACCTCTACTTGGAAACCCAGCCTCCTGGAGGGAAGTCAGACCCAACAACCTCCAGTTCTGCTGAATTTGCAAAAAAAAAAACAAGTGCCCAGAAGTAGGATCACCCCTACTTGGTAGCTGAAATTCGCTTAAAAATTCGAGCCAGATTCATGGCAAGTGCTGGGCACCAAAACGTAGGATCGCCCCCACTTGGACCCCAAAACTATGTCACGAAAGCAAGTGCGGCCACACCAAATAGGATTACCTCCTGCTTGAAACCCAACCTGCTTAAGACAGCGGAGGCCCACAGCCCTGTGTTCACTCCCTGGCAGTGCCAGTGGGCAACCTGTGATCCTCAAGTAGCGTTACCTCTACTTGGAAACCCAGCTTGCTTGGGGCAGTCAAAGTAACCAACAGCCTCCAGCTGCTGAAATGGCCAGAAACCAAGTTGCCCAGAAGCAGGATCACCCCTACTTGGAACTGAAATTGTTCTTAAAACTTCAAGCCATATTCATGGCAGGTGTTGGGCACCCTCAAGTAGGACCACCCCCACTTGGACCCAAACCCTATGCCCCTAAAGCAATACGGCCATACCAAGTAGGGTTACCTCCTGCTTGAAACCCAACCTACTTGAGAACGCAGAGGCCCACAGCCGTGTGGTCACTCCCCCTGTGGTCCAAGCAATACTCATGGCAAGTGTTGGGCGCCATCAAGGAGGATCACCCCCGCTTGGACCCCAATATATGTCACGAAAGCAAGTACGGCCACACCAAGCAGGATCACCTCCTGCTGGAAACCCAACCTGCTTAAAACAGCAAACGCCCACATTTCTGTGCCCACTGCCGACACCCAGCTTGCTTGGGGAAGTCAAAACCAGCAGCAGCCAGCGCTGCTGAAATCGCAAATATCCAGGCTTCCAGAAGTAGGATCACCCCTACTTGGAAACTGAAACTCGCTTAAAAAGTCAATTCATATGCATGGCAAGTGTTGGGAACCCTCAAGTGCTGGGCACGCAGTGCAAACAGAGCCAAATGGATCAAATGGCCGAGCTTTGCTAACCCCGAATTGCTAGAGCGCCCTCTCACCAAGGTCATGACTGCGGCAACGTTGTCGAGGAACCAGAGACCATGTCGATGTCGGAAAAGGTCGGGGCGCTCGATCAAGGCGCACAACACCATAGAGAGCTCCAGTTGCGTGCCTTGATGGCCATGAGACCGCCATACCCGACTCGCCCAGAAATACCTTGCTCCAAGAAGATTGCAAGTCTATAAAGTTTGGAAGCTGTGCCTCGAGTAAAGTGGCCTGCTTGACGTGCTGTGGCAAGACATCACGAACTTTGCCATGGAGTCTGGTGCGGGCCCAAAAACGAAGATGACCTGTCTTATTGATGCAACTCAGGTCATGGGTAAGTCCCAAAGAAGCGCCAGTGCTCTGCATGGTCTGCGTTTTGTCTTCCGCAAATAAAGATCCGATCATCAGGCATAGTTGTTTCATCGCCCATTGCCCGGAGCCCTTGGCAGAGCGGACATCAGTGATCGCGGCATTAAAGTACAGGGATGTCAAAACTTGGCAATACCAGCGAGTCAGCGCTTCCAACAGTCTGGGAAAATCAGCTGAACGAAGTGATTGCCAGGGGGAGCCTAAACAAGAGGCCTGCATAGACCTGGGATACCGGAGTTTGCCACTCATCAGTGAAACCAGACGACAACGCAGCCTAAGCTCTCCTGCTGGCATGGGGCAGTACCTGTAGGCAGACGGCAGGTCCTCTTAGCCTGTCTCCCAGGCATCATGGTGACAAAACTCGGCGACCTCGTCCTCAGACCAACGACGCATAACCAGGCTTATGGGCGACTACATAGTGTAAGCATGTTGGCATCGGAAGAAAGGTCTGATTGCCCTCCGGTGTCACCGTTGTCGATGACTCGTTGTTTCCCCGAACTTTGGGTGGTCACACAGCGCAGGATAAGACGATGTGCCCGGCCGCCAATGTCCCTGAGGAACTCTGCTCGCCGCAGAGGAGGTGTACAAAAACCGTTTCTGGCGTCTTCCAAGAACTGCTGCAGCAAGAATGCATCGCTTCGCCACGTGCTGCTTGAACTCCAGGAACGCAGCAGCATGGAGGAGCGACGCCTCGGTGGCCGCCGGGATATCGCTCCCACGAAGCTTACGCTGCATGCACGGTCTCCCCTTGCAACTACCAGGTCACCCCTTACGATGCTTGTAACCAACCAGGTCACCCCTGGTTATTGATGTGGTGAGCCGCTCAATCAAGGTCTAGGAAGGTCACCCCTTACCAGGGCCAGGAAAGAAACAGCAATGAATGCTATTTTGGCTCAGCTCCACTTGAGCCAAAATGAAAGCATTCATTGACTCACTTAAAGATGACACATGCACACCCAAGCCTGCCAAACTCAATGCATGAATAATTATTACTATTATTACTATTAATACTATTATTATTATTATTACTATTATTATATATTATATCAATAAGACACAAATAAGGCATGAATCAAAGTAACTGTAAGACATCAATAAGACATCAATAAGACATCAATAAGACATCAATAAGACATCAATAAGACATCAATAAGACATGAAGAGATTGACGATATATCAAGTCTCAGCTGCATTTACATCGCTGCCGTCTCCATCTCTGCCCTTGGCCTCCTTCCATCGTAGAGGCCGCTGAGCCCGGCGAAGGAACAAACGAGCTGCATCCTGGTCGTTTCTTCCAGGCAGAGTAGCAACTTTGTGTTTTTTGGGATACTAAATCTCTTTGACTATCCTAAAATTATAACCATTGATCTTCTATGATCACTACCTCACCACAAATGTCAAGTAGCAGTTGGCTGCAAGCCGGCAAGCTCGTATTGAACCACCTGCCAGCTGTGGCTGAATCCGAAAGAATCGCTTGGCGCTCAGCTCGCCTTGAATTGGCCACAGCCAGGACCCATTCTGGACCTGAAAGGCCATGCGATGTCACTTTTGTCACTTTTGTCACTTGTTATTCTGCGTTTCTGCGTTCTGATTTCCACGATGAGTACGATAGCAAGCACGGATAAGCACGGTACATTATGTAGTCCTTGTTCGATGCTATTTGGGGTGTCGTTTTTGGACGGAGTTTGTTTCGGTCTCCAGCCTGGAGCTCAAGACAAGACGTACGGGACAATGACGAAGTAGAGCAGAGATTGCATTTTGCATTTCAACTGGCTGCCTGAGGGAGAGGCGCACAGAAGTTAGGCAGTGGGATGCAGTGGGTACAAAGGATAAAGGATACTACTATGGCCTGCATCAATACCTACCTTTCCCGGAGCAAATGGTATCCACCGGTCAGTCAAACTCACCAGAGACGATACTACTCAGTCCGATTGAGAGGAAGTGCATGGCCAAATCTGGGATGCTAATTGGTCGCCGAGACTTGCAGGTAGACTAATCCTAGTTTGATCAGAAGGCATTTGCCGCTCAACATGGTTTATGCAAGGCTGGACCTTCTTCAAGGCGTTCTTTCTCGCAAAGAGTTCTTTTTTGTGGCATCCATGAAAATAAAACTTGGACCCGTAGCATGGTTTCTCAATATTTCACATCAGCTCCTGCGGAATGAGTCATTCAAGCCTCTCCAACAACTGATCGCATCCATGAACCATCAGAAGCACGTCACAGCCACCTAAGAAAAGCAGAAAGCACAAGAGGTTTCCAATGAGAAGCATCCAGAAGCATCCAGAAACATCAGAATTCCCGGTGCAAAAACTTTAAGAAGGTGACTGTTTCGGGCAGAGACCACAGGCAGCATAGCATCTCCTGAGGCTTATAGGATATCTCAAATTGTTAAGCAAGAGTTACAAGCCAAGAAGGTACCGCACATCCAAAGCATTCCAAGAAAACGGAAACTCAGCTGACGTTTTTTCGTGTACTTTGACTACTTTGCAAGTTTGTCTCCGTCCTCTGCTCACAGTGCTAGGTGCAAGTGCTGCAGCAGTAGTTCGCCTGCCAGCCGGCAGTGCACTCAAAGCTGGGAGAAATCTGACGCATCCCGCCATGCCTATGCCACTGCAAGGCCAGAAGGCCAATATCATGGCACAAGGAGTCCAGCAATTCCTGAAACGGAAACATGATTGTCTTGCGCGTGACGTTCAGAATCCATGTTACTAGTACAATACATCTCACACCGTACATGACATGTGAGCCTGACTCATATGATTCATATGAGCCTGTGTTATCCTATATATATTTATCCGCAGCATGGCAGAGAGCCAAAGCTCCTCCTCTGAAGGTAGTTCTTGAAGAGTCTTGCGCAACTGCCTGGCAGTTAGGCCCGTTAGGCAAGCATTGGAAGAAATTTGATCAATACAGATCATGGAGGCCCAGTGTGACAACTCCAAGAATCAACAGCTGAGCCTTCGAGGAAGGCATTTTCGACGTGCTGAGCCACTTGGCCTTAATCAGAGAGGCGCAATTAACATCAATTCACGTCAATTATATAACCATATAGTATTACATAGTATTACCATAGTTGACCAGTCAGTCTGATTCAGTTTGGGCTGCACACCGAGGCTGGAAACAGCCCTTTCGCGCACTTGAGCCAAGCCACTCCTCCCGCAGGTGATTCCGGACTGGGTTCACGAAGACAATATGGAGACCATGAGGAAGACAATGTGGAGATAATATGGAGACCATGATTCATTGCATTGCAGGGAATGTCCTCTTCCGCCAGTGCAAGCTGGACCTTTCAGGGCCATTGTGCTTTATGAATCCAGGAACTTGCGGCCAAAGCCATACGAAACCATCAAGTAACAACGTGACACCACATGTTTTAATGTCCGAGAGTCTGCTGATCTCAGGGCCAAGAGCCATGATGTGCAGTCCTGCCCATCATGCTTGTTCCACCAACCCCTGACATGCTCAACATCTTCAATTCCTGGAAGACATGTTTTGCAAAGATGGTTGGACAAATGTCTTTTACATTGGTTCAAGTCGGACTCTGTGGCTGACGTGGCTTGCAGGGCCTGGACGTCTGTTCCGACACGAACCCCAACACAGCGCATCTGCATGTGCAGCGCAGCTGTGCGGTGCACCTGGAAAAGTCGCATAATATGCAGTGAAACCAAAGGGTCCAGGGTCCCTGCATCTTGTATCATCTTGTATCATCTTGTATCATCTTGTATCATCTTGTTCAGTGCTACTGGGGGCAAGAGCCTTACTCAAAACAAGACACCGACTCTTCCCACCATTTCATGGTCGACAACATCGTTGACGTGAGAGAAGAATTGATGTGATGCTACACGTCTGAAACCCTTTGTTTGACCTGTGCGATCCGACATTCTTCTCAAACTTTCTGAGTCTGAGAATGCAGCGGCATCCAAAAGGGCTGACTTTCCGAGGCCAGCGATGGGAGATTGAGCATTTTGATTGCCTGGCATGGTTAGCAGCTTTGCATCGTCCACACGTTTCAAGCATGGCACAGATACTCCATGGAGAGGAAAAGGCCAGGGCTGCAAACCGCAACAAGACGTCGAACACTCAGATGCTGGACGATCGACCTTGCTGGAAGAATGTTGCAAAGCTGTGCAAAGCTCCCAACCAAAAGAATCCAGAAGATACAATAAGCAGATGATACATGCTTTGAGCACAAAAGGGGAACAGGAATTAGTCCTGAAAGTCTGTTGGGAAGATGTCTCCATGATACCAACTGTGTGTACAGAGATGCAAATCATGGAATCTCTAAGTCTCAAACCAAACATCCAAAGTCCGTCCAATGAAATCTTCCGGCAGCTCAGGCCTGAGGTATCTGCGTTTATCTTCGTTGTCTGTTCACCACCAAAACCACGGACCAAACTTGCACATTCTTTGGATATCTTGGGAGCAAACAGAGTTTGTTCAAATGGCAGGCTGGAGATCCTGCCACATTTCAATAGGCTGGTGAATAGCTAAAAGGCTCAAATATACCATTCAATTACCAAATGTATTGGAATATCATGAATCATTAAGATGTCATTGCCTTTCTGGCTTTCAGCTAGTGAGAAGCAGTCCTCAGAGGTTTCCGAAGACCCATCCTGGCTAGACCCATCCCACTGCACAGACGAGTCGTTCCACTGTTTGGCTCGCAAATCAACATGCCAGGATGGCTTGCGTGGGAAGATCACACCATCATGTGCCTAACGCGGCAATCCTCCTTCACCTATCTGGGCCTATCTTTTCTTTGCATGTCAATGTTTGCCCAGACCGGCATCATGCTAGGCTTCTAGCAGCACCCTCTGGCAGGAGGCAAAAGCACTGAGCCGCCTGCACACATACTCTTCTGGAGGCATTCATGTATCACACATCCTCTACTCAAGCTCTTGTCATGTCTCTGTCGGGGACAAGGCATGCGCTGTGCGGTGCATATTTATCTATTTTAGAGGTGAGCTCCAGTAATTGTAGATTACACCAGAATGGGGCAAAGATGGGCAAAGGAGCGACAGCTGCATGGTCCAAGGTGTTCACGTGATTCCCCCTGGCCTCACGTGGGATTCCAGGTTGGCATTGCAACTGAAGAGAAGCTGTGCTGAAAGCTGCCGCAACGGTACTGCCACCAAAAAGTGTCGTGTAGAAAGTTTTAATGAAGGGCTCCGCCCACGAGTCGAGGACCCGGTCATTGCAACAAACCACGTGTGGTATTCCGGATTCTGCCAAGAATTGGCCAACAGCGCTGGAGTGGCACGCATTTACCACCACCAACTCACATGGTGACTGGCCGCTTTCTCTCAAAGCCAGCATTTCTTGCAGAAGTTCAAACTTCAAGAGGTGCGCACTTCCCTTCCCATCCTCCAGCACAAGGCCTTGAGGTGTTCCATGAGCTGAGAGGTGAAGGATTGTGCTTCCCACCGAGGTACCAGGAGACAAAGCTCGTTGAAGGCTTCCTGGCACAAAAGGGTCGATTCCCCAAATTGCTTCAAGATTTTCTGCCATTTCCAACAGTCCCGCCTTTCACCTGCATCAGTACTTTGCACGGAGCACTGCTTGATGGTCAGTATGAGTTCCCTATGTTCCCTAAGCCAATCCATTTAGATATGTATGATTATGATCGATTATGTACGTGTAGTTTGCAGAGTGGGGAACTCTTGACTGTATATATCAAGTTCTAGAGCTATGAATTAGTAGAATGAGCAGAGTTGCAGTCCAAAGGTAGGCTGGCAAACGTGCACACTCAGCGCAAGAAAGCGCACCAGACTGAAAACAGACAGCTGTCACCGGCACTCCTGATGTAAGGGCTCGTGCTGCAAATGCTGTTGGGCCGCAGTGGGCTTCTGCTGAAGCTTTGAGGACAGTTTTCCACTCCTTCTCAAAGCATAGAGCTGGCAGTGGCGCAGGTCCTCGAGCGTCAGTCCGACAAAGTGGAGAAGCATAGAGCATCAGCATTCGGGAGCGTGTGGAGCCTTTTGCATCTTCTGGCTGAAATGCTTCTGGGAGCACAGAACTGTGAACACTGTGAGATGACTGTGGGATGGGTTGAGCAAGTTTTGGAAGTGTCACAGCCGCAGGCACTGTGATCTGATTGACCTGAGCCGTGTGAGACGGAGAAGGTACGTTTGATTCTGGGCACAGCTCTGCTTCTGGTTCTGATTCTGTGGGCGGAGCTTCTAGCGCTGAAGTGTAGCCAACCATGGCCTGGGGCTCATCAGCATCTGCATTCTCAGTAGCATCAGTCGCATTCTCTTCACCAATGTAAAAGAATTGTGTCCCCTGTGCAGACTCTGCAGGTGGCAGATGGATGGTGCTGTTTGTGAGCGGGGCGCCATGCGGAAAATCAGCACCATGTCCAATGACCTCTGATCGTGGAACAGCTGCATACCCTTGATGGAGTGGAATTGTATCTGACTTTCGCAATCTGGGGCAAATGTAAACAATCATGGGGAAGATCAAACTGGCAAGGCCAAGTAGAATCATTGTGCCTGCCGGCAAGCTTTTCTCAACTGTATCTACAGCATCTACAGCTTCATCTTCAGCTTGCTGGTTCTCCCGTGCATCAATACTGGCAATCTCCGGCCCATCTACACCCTTTGGAAGCAGAGCAGAGCTTCCAAAGCGGTAAATTGCGGTTTGGCGCCGTGGCGACGCGGAAGAGAAGCTTCCAATGGAACTTGCAGATCTGGAGGCTCGCAATCGTAGAACTTCCGTATCAGCAGCTGCGGATGCAGAAGCCACAGAGGCAAGCCAGGATGCCACACAGAACCAAATGAACGGGCTGGGGCACAGCCGGCAAAGCAAAATGCGCAGGCTTAGCTCGCGCATTCCCATTTGGAAAGCTACGGGTCTGAAGAAATGAAAGGCGTTCACGTTTCAACACGGTTTATTCATGTTCTATCAGCCTGAAATCATGCAGTTTCATTCTGAATGCGACTGTCTTGCTTATCCTTAGTTCTTGGAGAGACTTTTATTCTTGGAAACAGCAGCTAAAGCGATGGTCTGCAGCCCTTCTGTGGCAAGTGTACTGTGTGCTTGAGAAAAACGTATGGCAAAACATGCCTGCGAAAGAACGACTGCTTGAGCCCGTTGCCTTCTGTGGTAGAATCCTGTCCTCTAAATCTCTGCTGCACAATCCTGCAATGTCTAGGAACTCCTGGATGACTAGGACTGACTAAGAATCCAACTTTCTGCCTCTTCCAAGTAAGGCTTTTCGCAGACAAGCCTTTGCCCTTGGTCCATAGCACAGAAAGGTCCTGGGTAGCAATGCTTTGAGGTATCATCTGGAGTGCATTGTGCCCGAATTTCATACCCGCTGCTGGCCCCTTCTGTAGCGCTTCCCTATCCTCAAGAGGTGGATCTCGTTGAGCTTTTTCCACTCTTTTCTTCAGAACGTATTCCTCCGGCGATCGGTTTGAACTTTTTGAACTTTTTGAACTTTTTGAACTTTTTGAACTTTTTGAACTTTGAGCTTTCGTGGAAACTTTGCACGTGGAGATTGTGGAGGCGTGGCCCCTTGCGAGACAGCTATCAGCTTGTCGACCTGGAGAGCATCCAAATCCAGTTGGAAGTTGGACGGCTTCAATGCCAGGACCTGCAAGAGTTCTGGCACCAAAAGGTACTCCCACAACTGGAGAAATATTCATGTGGCTTGTGTTCTAGATATTTCTAGATTGGGTGTTTTCGAACTTGATTGCTTTTTGAATTATGTTTTTCGTAGCAAGAGCCTTGTCTTCCTTGTAGCCTGCGCCCTGCAGTCTCACCTGGCGCACGCTAATCTACTGGGTGCGCGGGTTATATAAGTCAAACATAGTCAAACATGCTGGCGTAAAGTCAAACGTCTCTGGAAAAGGAAACATTTCTCTTACATCTCTGCCATCTTGGCCATCTTTGCTGTTTCCTGTTCTGCATCCATATTGTAACTGTTCCTACTGCAATACTACGGCGAATTCATCACTTGACCCTTGTGGTACCAAACCTCGTAGCGGCCGGTCTCTGATGGACCATCAGTGACAACCCCTTTCTGGCCATTGAAGTGGGTGTACCTGGCAAATGGATGCAAATCGTGCAATCAAAGCAATAAAGCACCTCAGGTCCTAAGCGCACTCTTCCTTCTGGAGGCCCTTGATGATGACAGGAGCTCCTTTGAAAATCGCCTTAAAGCAAACCAAAAGCGCTGCATGTGCAACGTCGTGCAACAGTCAATCCAAATGTTCAGAGAAACTGACCAAACGAACTGAGGACTCGGACTTCGGCCATTATTCTTGCGGTTGCATAGCTGGTCTCCGCTCAGTCTGATATGGATATATACAGTTTTGATATGCGCAGATATTTGTTTTCAAGACTTGAGATTGCCACCTGGGTGCATGCAGTCCATACTTTTGCGACCAGTACAGCTAAAGCTATAGCAATCAATTTGTACAGGTATTCTAGATACTGTATATAGATTATATATATATAGTTGTTTTGAATGTTGCAGCGAGTCACTCTAAACATCTCGTTATTCACGACATCGCTGATTCTATTTGGGTGTTATTGAATTGTCTCTCCTGATGTCCTGAATATCAAAAGCTGAGGTATCCATAGGTATCCGAGGTATCCAAGAAAAGCTGCCAGTAACATGGATGGACATGTTCAAGTAACTCTGATGCAAAGCACGGACTGTATGATGCCTGCCAATTTCACATGCAGCCTAAACACCCTGTACATGACGGATCACAAGTTTTCGCCGCGGAACCAGGTGAAACTAAGCCTCTGCTGTTTGACAGAGGTTTTTATTCACGACTTATTCGCCCGCTTGACGGCCAAGCATTGCAATCATGCAGAAAGTAGGCCTTGGGACGCAAGTTTACAATGGATTGTAAGCACACCTGTCATATCTTTGGCAGATTGGCCCCCAGGTCTCACCATGCGTCACACACGTAGTGAGACATGTTGCAGCAACCTTGGCCCGGTATTCATGGCCATACCACCATGAAGAATCAGTACAGAAAGTTTCATGATTGCTCTCTGCGCTGCGCATTCCAATTGCACCAACAGATTCACTGATCTCAGTCCTCTGCATCACTCCAAACGATAAGGAGTTCCTTGAAATGCTTCTACAGATCCACGCCCTTGCCGGTCATGCGCTTGCCCTTCTTCTTGGAGAGATGCTTGAGCTTCCTGATAGCAAAAAGGACAAACACTGATGAATTTGAACATCCAACTAGCCAACCAGCACTAGCACTCTGGCTATGGTCAGCTCAATCACTTGGCATATCTGGGCAGCATACTTGATCTTCCAGATTTCGCGGCACCCCTGAAAATGGTGTCGGGGCCTCAGCTGTCACAGCACAGGCGGAAGCCAAAGAAGCCATGGACCTGTCGGCACCTGTCGCCTGTCGCCTCTCGCCTTAGCTTCCAGCGTGACCTCTGGGCTCCTAGGCGCACAAGACATGGCCACGATCGCGTCTGTCAGATCATAGTCTGCGATGGAAGGCAAGGCTGAGACTTCTGCACGTCTCAGAAACGTGGCTGATTCTCCAGGTGTCTGAACAAAAAGCCTCGAGTGTGCCGGATAGCTCTTTCGTGCATCATCGGCAATTACTTTCTATGCATGCATTTCCAATGTTTCCACGCCACATTAAGTGAACATGGCTGCTACACACTCTGTCTCACTCGCCATTGAAACAAAGTTATTAATCTATTAATCATTGTATACTGTGACGACAGTTGCAATATGATCGCAATCTGCAACATCATGCGCCAGTTGCTGTGCCATCACAGGACTGCTCACGATAGTGTGTTGATTGTGTTGATTGTGTTGATTGTGTTGATTGTGTTGATTGTGTGTGTTAACATTTGAACTCTCATGCTGTAGGCAAAGCACCAAGGGTCTCCAAGTGCCCTATCTGCAAGCTCCTCCCAGTTCAAACAGACAAGCCAACGCCAAAGCGTTGCGACTTCAAAGCAAATCGAACATGTTACATCAATCATCCTTGTTATTCATCATAATACTGTGCAATTCAAATACCAAATTTGCGAGGCCAGAGAACTGGTCATGTGGAAGTTTTAAAAGATCTTAAAAGGTTGATGTTGCATAATCTTGCCACCATTGCCTGCTCTCTCAACAGCGAGGGCTCGCCGAGTTCACCTGCCTGAGCTAATTTCTTACAGAGCAGGGACTCCAACATGACTCGAGCACTCCACATAAAGCGTTCTTCTTGGATTCTGATAGGTTTCTTCACAGGCTTTAAAGGGTTTTCATATCTTCAATTCCTGCCTCAATGCGTACGATGAGGCTCCAAATGATAAATGCAAAGTAGCTCATCAAGCCTCATCGCACATCTTAGCACATCTCAGGGTCATGGTCAAGATCTTTTGACGCTTCAAAGTCTTCACACACCGTGCCTGCGTCCAGCACAAACTTTAGGCAGAGGCGTGCCTGGCGACTGGATCATTCCACACTGTTGAGCTGTGACTGCTGAAAAATATCTTGAAATATCTCGAAAATTTCTTGAACTCTAGAAAATTCTGAAATGAAAAGAAATGATGGCATGATTTATCATACTATCGCACCTGGTATGTATTGCAATCCATTTTCCTTGGAAGGTCAGCGGCTTTCATTTTTGTGCGAAGGATTCAACTTCGTGGGGCAATGGCACACAGGGCTCTAAGGCTCTCGCAATATTTCCTCCCGATTAGTGAGTTTCTTTTCCATCTCAAGCTCTTGGCATCCCTGCGGCCGCATCTCAAATGGGGCAGTGCAAATAACTGCTTTGATGCCTTTGATGCCTTTGATGCCTTTGATGCTGGAACTGGTTGTGAACTGGTTGCACGCCTTCACGAAACCAACCACTCGCTCCAGGCACAGGAGCAGCAGTGCACAAAGATGGTACAGCATCAGGACGCGGAGCCGCTCCTAAGGGCAGCCAAATGTCATGTGTAGTGCTTGTGTTTGTGATGCGATTGTCTACCAGCTTCTCAAACCTGGCACACCTTGCACATATCTTGGCTTCGAAACAAATGGGGAATTTGAAGACCACATAGCACGACATGATTTATCTGATATTCCCGCTGACAAGCTCAAGAGGTGAACAAACATTGTGCAAACAGAAAGACCCTTGGGAGTCAACCAGAAAAAATAAGGAGGTTCTTGAGGACGACATTCAGACTCAAAATAGATCACCCGAGTGAAGAGATTCCAAGGGGGGCCCAGCAAGAACAAAGCGACTCAGCGAGAAACCCATGCAGCTTTGCAAACGTTGCGCTCTGGTCCAGCCCTTTTTAGTGGCAAAGCATACAATCCGCGGTCCTTGTCTACCGGGCTGTGACATTAGCAACATCCCAAATGCAGCATCAAGCTTTCTCCAAGCTTTGGAGTGCTTTGGTTTCCAGTTGACATGCGTTCACCCTACCCTCTTCCTTGCGTGATGCAGCTGGGCGCTGAAAAACTTGAACCTACATGGATGGCACTCGCTGCAGTGCCATCTCGAATAACCATTTTTTCTGGCAGCAGCCCTACAAGTGGTTCAAATTTCGAATTGTTTCAAATGGTTCAAAAATTCTGTGAAACATTCCTCGACGGGCTTTGGTCACTAGGATTCGGCGTATTTTTCCTCACCCAAGTTGCCCATGCGCCGCATATTTGAGACCAGCCTGGATTTCTGACTTCAGCTGAACCTAAGTCCAGGTCTCTCAAAGAATCAAAGATGCTATTGAAATGTGCAAAGCACTTATACAACTTATATATATATACATACAATATAAGTGATTACTGTATAAAGCCGAAAGGCTCTGAAAAACTTCCAAAATAGTCTTGCATGTCCTGTGTTTTACATCCTTTGTTGCATGCTTTAGCAAAATCGCTACCAACAAAGTCAGCATTATCATATGCTGCTTCTTCGGATAACAAGAATTTCACCATTTGGAGACCATTTGGAGACCATTTGGAGACCATTTGGAGGGCGATGTGGAAACAAATTCTGGGACCAAAAAGGCTCGGTTTCCAAGCAGCCTTGACCTCCTCCAACCGTCCCTTCTCCTCAAATGCTGCTCATTGGAGCGAAGGGAAACGATGGAAGCGTAGATTGAAAACATGTGAAATCATTCCAACATATTCCAACGAGCAAAATGTTGGGGCCCATCTTCGAGGAAGCACAAACTTTCAAGAGTTCTGGATTACAAAAATTGACTATCAAAATATGTGAAAAATTGCTCATCATCCCAAGGATCATAGTTGTTAAGACTTCCATAGTGTAGAACCTTAGAAACACCGCCTCTGCCAAACTCAACCCGAGAAGCAAAATACGGCAGGTCAGTGACCTCAGACTTGACATAGGCACACTCGACAGCAGGTTTGCCCGACATTCCGGAGAGCACAGCTCTTCCAAAACGTGCAGCTGCATAGGCCATGGACAAAGTCGCTGATCCTTTGCCATTTTTTTTGTTCACCACGTCAGTGCCAGCATCCTGAGTCTTCTTATCCAGGGCCTCTAAGGCAGATTGGTCAATCCTTGCTGCCATAGGTTCCTGTGAGAAGACTGGCATGATAGTAATGCCATCATGGCCTCCAATCACTGGGACTTCCACATTGCTGGGATGACAACCCACAATGTCAGATACAAATTTGTTGGCCCTGACGCAGTCCAAAGTTGTGACTCCAACGATCTTCTTTGGATCTAGCCCTGCTTTCTTGTAGAGCTCCGCCATTGCTGGAACAATGGAATTGATAGGATTTACAATCAATGCTACAACCGCCTGCGGGCAAAACTTTGCGCAGGCTTCTACGATGCCTTTGGCAATATCAGCATTGACCTTGAAGAGATGATCCCGTGTCATCCCAGGCTTTCGCGGCATGCCAGCCGCAACAAGCACTAAACTGCAACCTGAGAGGCACTCGTTCAGGTGCACCTTGGGAGGTTGGTCAACTCCCAAGGAATATCCTGTCACTTTCACCTTGCTCTCTATGTGGCCCAAGTCCTCTGCAACACCATCCGCAGGTACCATAGCCACGTTCACATCAAAAATAGCCAGTTCCTTGACGTTGGGTTCCATGGCCATCAACAAGCACAAGGGCTGTCCAATTCCACCCGCGGCTCCGCATACACACACCTTGTGTGAGCCACCGCCCATTATCGCTTTGCGTATGCCAGAAGAACATGATGTGCCCATCTGCTAGAGTTGCACGGGGGAGCAAGGTTACTTCTGAGTTTTCGTGCGCTTGAACCAAGATCGCAAAACAGTTTTGCGGCATTTCACGGAACTCTTCAGGAATGCAGAAAGTACAAAAATCCCACAACACTGACCGTCCATGATTAAACTGATGAAACAACACGTGGGGCCGGCACCACATCTTTCAGTAGAACTCCAATGAGGCCCTTAAAGCCAGCGAAGAGTGCGAAAGTATGCAGCATCCTGGGCTGAACATTTACAAATTCACAACCAAAGTAATTATGTTGCAATGCACAGCACTTTCCTGTTTGAATTGGGGTGGCATGGCACTGAAGCTTCCTGTTCCGACTGTAGCATTATCACAATTATCTGTAGACAACTACAATGTCGCATTCCGTCTTCACCTCACGAGCTTCCGAATACTTCTGAATAATCTTCAGCTGCAACTGCAACTCTTTGCTGGGAAAGCTCTCCCATTCCAAGCATTCGGCATATTTAAAAACTCCACCGTCGCAAGGATGACGGAGTGGGAGGGGACACTTCTGGGCCTGTCTCATGCCCAGCGTGATGAATTCACAGGTTTCCCTTGCCTGCAAGCTCTGGCTTCACCATTCTGAAGCTTAAAGTCGTGACGATTGCAAGCCCGAGCTTTGAAGGTGACTAGTATATTACTTAGATTTACTTATAGTATATTATCAGTATGTTGGGAAGCCATCGCATCTGTCAAAACGGATCAAAACGGCATTTATTGTATCCAACATCGAACGAAAACACTCTGCATCTGCTCAAAGCGACAGACAAACATTGATCAAGGAGGGAGCACCCATTCATGAGAAGGCCAAGCATGTTGATGCTTCCCGAAACCTGGGCGCAGGATGAAACCATTTCTCTTCGAGCGGAGAAGTCAGAACTTCTTCGATTGCAGGGTTCTGGTGACACACTACTTGAGCACAGCATTTGTAAGCCAAGAGACGACTGTGTATGTCGATATTACCTGGACCTGGGATAGCACAATCTCACCCAAGCGGGAACACAAATTTGGGACCCATAAGACCCTAAGTGCACAGCTCCCTGTAGCAGTGTGCACGAAAGGCAACAGGTCTGGCGCGGTCCCGAAATGTCCCGGAACGAGACAAAAATGCTTGATGCAAGACGATGCAATCTGCACCTCCGCTGGAGATGGCGCCATGTTCCAGTCCAAACCAAATATATCCAGATATCAAAAAGGATTACCGAGGTGCAGTGGCGCTGACATCCTTTCTCCTTGCCAGAACGAAGAACTTCCTCTGATTCTCTGATTGCTCTGATTCAAAAATGATTTGCAGAATCTGTGCTGTTTCCACTTTTGCAGCCTTTGGATGCCTTTGTACATCAAGTTGTTGAAACAAATTGGATTTGGACAGCTCAAGCTACGAGAAGAGAGCAAGTCAGTCATTGATCCTCCATACATGTTCAATTTAGAAGACGACTAATTCTGACAAGTACTTTATCAAGGACTGAAAAGCTTGCTTACGTACTGTTGTTGTTGGTCGGCTAGGATCATTCGTTCAACCCACTTCAAAGCTTCGAGGAAAAGCATGTCACAGTTGAGGTGCAAAACGCTCCCAAAAAGAGTACAGTAGCACGGATAGCCGGATAGCACGGGTTGGGCCACGTCCCTGTCTGAGACTTCTTTTTTCGATTTCAAAGCCGCTACTGGAGCGAATCACGCAATGCTGGGGTGCATTTCTTTAATTTGACGCAGGATGAAGGAGTGCTGCTTCATCAGCACAGCTTCACTGCATCTCCAGAAGTGTGAAGCAAATTCCAAGCAGAAGCACTTTCAAAGACTAGCATCGCGAATTGGAAGCCTAAGGACCAGAACACGCTTCACTTTTCTGGGTTTCTCTTGTCGAGGTGAAACTTTGGGACTGCCATTTTATAGCCGCCCAAAGTTTGGCAAACATTGTGAAACGTTCGATCGTTTGCATTTCGAGCCAAATAGAACTGATGAAGACGAGGAACGCAAAGCTCAAAAGAAATGCTAAATAGTATCAAATGATTTTAATGCACAGTACCAGTAGACCTGTCACAAACAGCTACAGACATTGAATTCATACAGGAGCTGAACGACAGGTGGGGCTCAGATGGCACCAAAGTCCAAGATCTGCTCCGCACTTTTCAAATGTCCTGCCAAGGCAGTGTCTGGTGCTGCAAGCTGATCACGTTTGCTGCATAACAAAGTGCTGTTTAGAGTCCTCCAATCACAACTGAGGGCTCAGAGCGTCAAATAAGTGTCCTGCCAAGGCTGTTTAAAAATATATATATAATACGTATATATAATTTGGTATGCGTTTCACGTAATTATTTCCATGTTCCTCAGAATCCGCAAACTTTGTTTGCACCAAGCCTTCTCCGGACGACACGAGGACTGCTCTGCAGAGGGCTCTCTGAGGTATTCCTCTGACTCTCCCGTGGATTGTCGCTCATGTGGAACCACCTCTTCCGAGACATCGTCTTGAAGCAGATCGTCTGACATCAAGATAGCTGCGCCAGACCTCAAGTATGCTTAGATACTGAGTTCTTCCAACTTGCAACGCTTTTGGATTGTGGATTAGACAAACCAAAAAAACCTTGTGGAGAGGACAGCAAAATGTGCAAGATAAACTGGTTACAGCTGATATTCCAAAGTGATTCAGTTAGATTTCAAATGATTTCAGTATATATGGGGTTCAGAAATTAAGATCAAGTGGATCAAGTGAGTCAAGTGAGTCAAGTGAGTCAAGTGGCAAGTTTGCCTGTGACGGCCTGATTGTCATGTCGACCTGAGAGCAGAATGGACAGTTTCAAGTGTGGATGTCGATGTCACAGCTGCGATGTCACAACGGCGCTGACATAAAATTGAGGTGGAGGCATCAAAGTCCTTATCACAGCTTGCGATCTTTGTGCTTCCGAAGTAGTCACTGTTCATGATGACCTGGCCCATGTCATCCCCGTGGCCCATGTCTTCACTGTCCCAAAATGTTTGATAAACAAAGCTCATATCCAGACATTGATTAAACGCTTGTCTGCGACAAGTGCATGGAAACACTGCCACATACAGGTGCCAAATACAAGTCAGAATGGCATCGGTCAGTGTCTTGTGAGTTTTTCTATTCAAGTACCTCACAGTACGGTGCCAGTTCGGAGTTTGTCTGGACGCTCTGCAATTCTGCCCAGTACGTATCCATAAACTTCTTGGCCGGGAGACTTCACAAAGTGTTCTGCGTAGTTTATGCAAAAGTTCCATGGTCTGGGGTGCACCTTCATCACCTCAACGCACAAAAGAAACTCTGTGGATTACGACACTTACGACTGTTCATGGAAGAGAAAGCATCCACAGTAGCTTTAGCTGCAAATAAACAACGGAGAAATGCAGCCGCAATCAAACGAAAATTCCGGAGGGGTCTCTGAGTCCAGGCCTCTGCGAAGGGACCCGGCTTGATGACAGCCAATTCCGATGGAGCGATGGCCTGCAATCGTCACTGCAGCTAGAAACATCTCCACTGTGTGACACCAAGTCGACTCAGTTTTGCGAACCAACAGCAAGTTCCAGGGTTCCAAATTTCCACATTTCCGGTTCTGTTCTGGTTTTCAAACAAACCAGGAACCACTCCCAAACCCAGAGACTGAAACCCAACAGTCACTTCTGTTGGAACATCTGCTCTATGGCTGCAGTTTATGCTGACAAGCTGCCTTGAACTCACCTCTATGCCACCACATAGTCCAAAGCACTGCTTCTGCCAACCACGCCTGGTGCAATGAGGTGGAGGTCTTTGACAGTGTACACAAATTTTACAAACATGTTTTACAGTCATTGCCAGCCGCTCTTTCACTGAATTTATCTATCTATCTATCTATCTATCTATGTTATATTATTTTAGATTATATTATATAAACTTTAGACTATATTACATATTGTGTTATATTTTATTATGTTTGACTATATTATATATATTATATTATATCACATTACATTACATTATATTATATTATATCAAATTATATTATACGTATTGTACTATACTATGTTATGTTATATAATACTATGTTGATCTATATTATATTATATTATATTATTATGTTTTTTATTATATATATTATACTATACTATATTGTATTGTACTATATTATACGTTATTTTTTTAAATGTGTGATACTATACTATTTTTAGTTTTGTTTTAAAAAAAACTATATATCATATTAGATTATATTATATCATATCATATTATATTATATTATATTACATTATATTATAATATATTCTGATATATGCTATTGTTAAATATATATATATACACATCTAGATATAGATATAGGTTATATTTATTATATGTTTATCTTATCTATTATATATATATATTATATTATTGCATATTGTATTATATTAGATTATAGAGATTTATTTATACTAGGTCCTGGTGAGTTAGGATTTAGCTGTTCCAGACAGTTGGGTTATCCCTGGGGCGGGCTCCTAACTCTTGTGCTGCCGAGGCTCAAGTTGTATTTTTTTAATGGTTCCAGCAGGGATGTGATAGGAGTCACGTACGCCTCTAGGTCCTATCTCATGTTTTTTCCTAACATCCACAAAGAGCATCAAGTCACGCATCATGCGAAATTCAAAAGCAGGGAACGCCATGATAGAGCAGACTACATGAGTTAGGAAAAGAACTTGAAATTAACTTCCTTAGTTCCTATCTCTAATTGCACAAGCCTAGATTTTTTTCTAGCAAACCTTGCGCAAGGACACATGAGTTAGGACAAACTCTTGAAATTGATCAGGCTGCTTCCTATCTCATGTGCATCGGTAATACTCTCCGAGTTTTGTATTGACTGCCTCAAAC
>CAMXCT020004926.1:0-26207 GCA_947184155.2 Cladocopium goreaui | reverse complement strand
CGTTTGAAAAATAAAAAGAAATAAAAACCACCCCGCCGTGCGGATGCCCAATTAATAGAAAGCAACCCGCCGTGCGGATGCCCAATGGGGTGTGTGGCACATTGTATGGGGGGGAGGGGGTTTTCTGCCGTTTCCTTCCCTTCCCTCGGTGACGCCTTCGTGTTGAGGAGTTCTCTTCTTCCCACTTGCGGCTTCCATGCCTCTTTCCAAACTTGGCCTTGCCACGCGTTGACTCCCCATCAGGTCTCGCCTCCCAGACTTGGCCCTGCCACATTCTAGGTTCCCATAAGGGGTGGTTTCTGCGAAACCGGTGCCTGCCACATGTTGACGTCCTCAAAGGCGGTTTCTTCCACAGTAGCTCCTGCCATGCGTGCCTCGGGCAGGCCTCGGTAAGCCTTGGAGCGCCTCGAATGCCAACAAAACTGCTTCATCATGGCCCCCAAAACAGGATCCAAAAAACCAGTAGAAACATGGCGGCCAGAAAGGGACCTCGACTGTACAAGAAACAAAGTGGGACGCACAGAGAGAAAAAGCATGTATTAACACTTACGCTCATGCTAATGCGTCGCAAATCTGCTTGCAAAACCTCTGCGGGCAGCAGCAAAATTCTCCGATGGCTGACCCCACTTTTGGGTCCAAATCTGGATCCCAAAACGGGGGCCAAGCAAAGACCTAAAAGAAGGAATGAAAATGTGATCCAATTCTGGACCCCATTTTGGGGTCCATATTTGGACCCAAAAATGGGGTCAGCCATCGGAGAATTTCGCGGCTGCCCGCACATGTTGTGCAAGCAGATTTGCGACCCTGCAGCTTGAACATGTATGTCAACTCATACCTTTTTCTCTTTGTGCGTCCCAAGTCCGGTTGCTACTGTACAAGGTCCCTTTTATCGAAGCCATGTTGACAATTTTTGGGCCCTGGTTTTGGGGACATGATGAAGCAGGTTGGTTGGCATTCGAGGGCATCCAAGGCCTTACGAGGCTCTGCCCGAGGCCACGAGGACAAAGCGAGGCTCATGGGGACTCGAATCTATATAATACTATTGTTGGGGTCCCCTAGCAATGATTGATGGTGTGGCAGTGGGACACTGTGGTGCCTTCTGGACTTGCAAAAGTACTGCTGTTCGTCACAGCTGCGCCAGTTTTGGCAAAAAAAGGTCACTGCAGAATCTCATTTTCGGAGCTGTAAAAAAAACATTGGCCTTGGACTCCAAGAAGTGGTCCTCCCCAGTTGCGTTGAAAAATTGATGGTCAAACAATCCCCAACTTTGATCCACTTGCGTCATGCGAAGACCTTTTTGGGTGAAAGTTTGGTGAGAGGATGTGCAGTGTCCTGAACCACCTTGAACCTACTTGAACATCTTTTTTTAAACCTATCTTGGAAAATGTTTGTGCAGGTGAACAGTTGGAAACCATTTTAAGTTGTAGGGAACGATCTGTGAACTAGAGAAACCCATAGGAACCTATAGGAACCAGGTAGGAACCAATTTGGAACCAAAGGAACCAGTTTGTGCAGAAGAGCTTGGAGATGGATTTGGTTGTTTTTGTGGGTGTGAGTGTTTTTGGATGTGTTGACCCATGCTCTAGGAACTTGATGTTGTGACTGTATTGGGTAGGAGTTTTGTAGGGTATTTGTGAGTTTGAGCTGAAGACGTTTTTCTTGGAGAAGCTGGAAGAACGTTTTTAAAGCTTGAGAACTCTTTTGAAGTAGTTTGAGAAGTTTGAGAACGTTTGAGTGTCACTGCGTTTTACTCTGTACGACTCTTCTAAGAAGAAGAGTGACTGAGCTGTCCAACCTGTGTGGTTTGGCTCAAGTCCGGGCTGTGAAAAAGAGCTGCCACGCAGCGCTCGTGTTTTCACATGGTAGCGGAGCCATGAAATCTCTATAGAATCGCTGACACCAAGGTCGTCTATAAAATTGCAGACGTTGACACTGGATAGGTACCCCCAAACAAAGGATGGCTCCAAAACGCACCATGTTTCGAAGCTTCTAATTTTCGAGAGGATATTGCGAGGAGGAAAATTTAAATCAGGATGAATGGTTACAAGCCCTTGCGATTTCTGCTAGGCAGCAACGTCACAAGGCAAGGTCCGAAAAAGCAGCCATTTTGATTCACATATCTGCCAACGCACGCGCGGATGCCTGCGGATGCCCCTGCGGATGCGGGAGAACCCTTGCGAAGGACCACTGCGGATGCCAAAAAACCCCCAAAAAATGGCCGCGGATGCATTTCCGGCGTTTGAGAAATACAAAGTAATAGAAAGCAACCCGCCGTGCGGCTGCCCAATTAATAGAAAGCAACCCGCCGTGCGGATGCCCAATGGGGTGTGTGGCACATTGTATGGGGGGGAGGGGGTTTTCTGCCGTTTCCTCCCCTTTCCCTCGGTGACGCCTTCGTGTTGAGGAGTTCTCTTCTTCCCACTTGCGGCTTCCATGCTCTTTCCAAACTTGGCCTTGCCACGCGTTGACTCCCCATCAGGTCTCGCCTCCCAGACTTGGCCCTGCCCACATTCGAGGTTCCCATAAGGGGTGGTTTCTGCGAAACAAAAAACACGGGTGCCTGCCACATGTTGACGTCCTCAAAGGCGGTTTCTTCCACAGTAGCTCCTGCCATGCGTGCCTCCGGCAGGCCTCGGTAAGCCTTGGAGCGCCGCCTCGAATGCCAACAAACCTGCTTCATCATGGCCCCCAAAACAGGATCCAAAAAACCAGTAGAAACATGGCGGCCAGAAATGGACCTCGACTGTACAAGAAACAAAGTGGGACGCACAGAGAGAAAAAGCATGTATTAACACTTACGCTCATGCTAGTGCGTCGCAAATCTGCTTGCAAAACCTCTGCGGGCAGCAGCAAAATCCTCCGATGGCTGACCCCACTTTTGGGTCCAAATCTGGATCCCAAAACGGGGCCCAAGCAAAGACCTAAAAGAAGGAATGAAAATGTGATCCAATTCTGGACCCATTTTGGGGCCCATATTTGGACCCAAAAATGGGGTCAGCCATCGGAGAATTTCGCTGCTGCCCGCGCATGTTGTGCAAGCAGATTTGCGACCCTGCAGCTTGAACATGTATGTCAACTCATACCTTTTTCTCTTTGTGCGTCCCAAGTCCGGTTGCTACTGTCAAGGTCCCTTTCTCGCAGCCATGTTTTGACCACTTTTTTGGGCCCTGTTTTAGGGGACATGATGAAGCAGGTTTGTTGGCATTCGAGGCGCTCCAAGGCTTACCGAGGCTTGCCCGAGGCACGAGGACAAAGCGAGGCTCACGGGGACTCGAATCTATATAATACTATGGTTGGGGTCCCTTAGCCATGATTGATGGTGTGGCAGTGGGACACTGTGGTGCCTTCTGGACTTGCTGTTTGTCAAAGCTTCGCCAGTTTTGGCAAAAAAAGGTCACTGCAGAATCTCATTTTCGGAGCTGTAAAACATTGGCCTTGGACTCCAAGAAGTGGTCCTCCCCAGTTGCGTTGAAAAATTGATGGTCAAACAATCCCCAACTTGGATCCACTTGCGTCATGCGAAGACCTTTTTGTGTGAAAGTTTGGTGAGAGGATGTGCAGTGTACTGAACCACCTTGAACCTACTTGAACATCTTCAAACCTATCTTGGAACAATGTTTGTGCAGGTGAACAGTTAGGAAACCATTTTAAGTTTGTAGGAACCGATCTGTGAACTAGAGAACCCATAGGAACCTATAGGAACCAGGTAGGAACCAATTTGGAACCAAATGGAACCAGTTTGTGCATGGAAGAGCTTGGAGATGGATTTTCGTTTGTTTTTGTGGTGTGTGGTGTTTTTGGATGTTGTTTGACCCATGTCCTAGGAACTTGATGTTGTGACTGTATTGGGTAGGAGTTTTGTAGGGTATTTGTGAGTTTGAGCTGAAGACGTTTTATTTGGAGAAGCTGGAATAACGTTTTTAAAGCTTGAGAACTCTTTTGAAGTAGTTTGAGAAGTTTGAGAACGTTTGAGTGTCACTGCGTTTTACTCTGCACGACTCTTCTAAGAAGAAGAGTGACTGAGCTGTCCAACCTGTGTGGTTTGGCTCCAGTCCGAGCTGTGAAAAAGAGCTGCCACGCCGCGCTCGTGTTTTCTCATGGTAGCGGAGCCATGAAATCTCTATAGAATCGCTGACACCACGGTCGTGTATAAAATTGCAGACGTTGGCACTGGATAGGTACCCCCAAACAAAGGATGGCCTAAAACGCACCATGTTTCGAAGCTTATAAGTTTCGAGAGGAGATTGCGAGGAGGAAAATTTAAATCAGGATGAATAGTTACAAGCCCTTGCGATTTCTGCGAGGCAGCAACGTCGCAAGGCAAGGTCCAGAAAAGCAGCCATTTTGATTCACATATCTGCCAACGCACGCGCGGATGCCTGCGGATGCCCCTGCGGATGCGGGAGAACCCTTGCGAAGGACCACTGCGGATGCCAAAACCCCCAAAAAAATGGCCGCGGATGCATTTCCGGCGTTTGAGAAATACAAAGAAATAGAAAGCAACCCGCCGTGCGGATGCCCAATTAATAGAAAGCAACCCGCCGTGCGGATGCCCAATGGGGTGTGTGGCACATTGTATGGGGGGGAGGGGGTTTTCTGCCGTTACGCCCCCTTCCCTGCGGTGACGCCTTGTGTTGAGAGTTATCTTCTTCCCATGGCGGCTTCCATGCCTCTTTCCAAATTGGCCTTGCCACGCGTTGACTCCCCATCAGGTCTCGCCTCCCAGACTGGGCCCTGCCACATTCTAGGTTCCCATAAGGGGTGGTTTCTGCGAAACCGGTGCCTGCCACATGTTGACGTCCTCAAAGGCGGTTTCTTCCACAGTAGCTCCTGCCATGCGTGCCTCGGGCAGGCCTCGGTAAGCCTTGGAGCGCCTCGAATGCCAACAAACCTGCTTCATCATGGCCCCCAAAACAGGATCCAAAAAACCAGTAGAAACATGGCGGCCAGAAAGGGACCTCGACTGTACAAGAAACAAAGTGGGACGCACAGAGAGAAAAAGCATGTATTAACACTTACGCTCATGCTAGTGCGTCGCAAATCTGCTTGCAAAACCTCTCTGCGGGCAGCAGCAAAATTCTCCGATGGCTGACCCCACTTTTGGGTCCAAATCTGGATCCCAAAACGGGGCCCACGCAAAGACTTAAAAGAAGGAATGAAAATGTGATCCAATTCTGGACCCCATTTTGGGGTCCATATTTGGACCTAAAAATGGGGTCAGCCATCGGAGAATTTCGCTGCTGCCCGCACATGTTGTGCAAGCAGATTTGCGACCCTGCAGCGTGAACATGAATGTCAACTCATACCTTTTTCTCTTTGTGCGTCCCAAGTCCGGTTGCTACTGTCAAGGTCCCTTTCTCGCAGCCATGTTTTGACCACTTTTTTGGGCCCTGTTTTAGGGGCCATGATGAAGCAGGTTTGTTGGCATTCGAGGCGCTCCAAGGCTTACCGAGGCTTGCCCGAGGCACGAGGACAAAGCGAGGCTCATGGGGACTCGAATCTATATAATACTATTGTTGGGGTCCCTAGCATGAAATTGTGGTGTGGCATGTGGACAACTGGGTGTGTGTCCTTCGGACTGCAAAGAAGGTGTTTGTCAAAGCTGCGCCAGTTTTGGCAAAAAAAGGTCACTGCAGAATCTCATTTTCGGAGCTGAAAAACATTGGCCTTGGACTCCAAGAAGTTGTCCTCCCCAGTTGCGTTGAAAAATTGCTGCCCAACTTTGATCCACTTGCGTCATGCGAAGACCTTTTTGTGTGAAAGTTTGGTGAGAGGATGTACAGTGTACTGAACCACCTTGAACCTACTTGAACATCTTGAAACCTATCTTGGAACAATGTATGTGCAGGTGAACAGTTAGGAAACCATTTTAATTTTGTAGGAACCGATCTGTGAACTATAGAACCCATAGGAACCTATAGGAACCAGGTAGGAACCAATTTGGAACCAAATGGAATCAGTTTGTGCATGGAAGACCTTAGAGATGGATTTTCGTTTGTTTTTGTGGTTTGTGGTGTTTTTGGATGTTGTTTGACCCATGTCCTAGGAACGTGATATTGTGACTGTATTGGGTAGGAGTTTTGTAGGGTATTTGTGAGTTTGAGCTGCAGACGTTTTATTTGGAGAAGCTGGAAGAACGTTTTTAAAGCTTGAGAACTCTTTTGAAGTAGTTTGAGAAGTTTGAGAACGTTTGAGTGTCACTGCGTTTTACTCTGTACGACTCTTCTAATAAGAAGAGTGACTGAGCTGTCCAACCTGTGTGGTTTGGCTCAAGTCCGGGCTGTGAAAAAGAGCTGCCACGCCGCGCTCGTGTTTTCACATGGTAGCGGAGCCATGAAATCTCTATAGAATCGCTGACACCAAGGTCGTCTATAAAATTGCAGACGTTGACACTGGATAGGTACCCCCAAACAAAGGATGGCTCTAAAATGCACCATGTTTCGAAGCGTCTAATTTTCGAGAGGATACTGCGAGGAGGAAAATTTAAATCAGGATGAATGGTGACAAGCCCTTGCGATTTCTGCTAGGCAGCAACGTCACAAGGCAAGGTCCGGAAAAGCAGCCATTTTGATTCACATATCTGCCAACGCACGCGCGGATGCCTGCGGATTCCCCTGCGGATGCGGAAAAACCCTTGCGAAGGACCACTGCGGATGCCAAAAACCCCCAAAAAATGGCCGCGGATGCATTTCCGGCGTTTGAGAAATACAAAGTAATAGAAAGCAACCCGCCGTGCGGATGCCCAATGGGGTGTGTGGCACATTGTATGGGGGGGAGGGGGTTTTCTGCCGTTTCCTCCCCTTCCCTCGGTGACGCCTTCGTGTTGAGGAGTTCTCTTCTTCCCACTTGCGGCTTCCATGCCTCTTTCCAAACTTGGCCTTGCCACGCGTTGACTCCCCGTCAGGTCTCGCCTCCCAGACTTGGCCCTGCCACATTCTAGGTTCCCATAAAGGGTCATAAAGGGTAGTGCCTGCCACATGTTGACGTCCTCAAAGGCGGTTTCTTCCACAGTAGCTCCTGCCATGCGTGCCTCGGGCATGCCTCGGTAAGCCTTGGAGCGCCTCGAATGCCAACAAACCTGCTTCATCATGGCCCCCAAAACAGGATCCAAAAAACCAGTAGAAACATGGCGGCCAGACAGGTACCTCGACTGTACAAGAACAAAGTGGACTCACAGAGAGAAAATCATGTATTAACACTTCCGCTCAATGCTAGTGCGTCGCAATCTGCTTGCAAAACCTCTCTGCGGCAGCAAATCAAAATTCTCCGATGGCTGACACCCACTTTTTTGGGTCCAATCTGATCCCAAAACGGTGCCCAAGCAAAGACTTAAAAGAAGGAAGAAAATGTGGATCCAACATTCTGACACCAGTTTTGGGGGTCCATATGTGGACAAATGGGGGATTCAGCCATCGGAGAATTTCCTGCTGGCCCGTCAAACTTATTGTTTGTTCAAGCAGATTTTGCGACCCTGCAGCTTGAACATGAATGTCAACTCTACCTTTTCTCTTTGTGCTCACAAGTTCCGGTGCTACTGTCAAGGTCCCTTTATCGCAGCCATGTTTTGACCACTTTTTGGCCCTGTTTTAGGGGCCATGATGAAGCAGGTTTGTTGGCATTCGAGGCGCTCCAAGGCTTACCGAGGCCTGCCCGAGGCACGAGGACAAAGCGAGGCTCACGGGGACTCGAATCTATATAATACTATTGTTGGGGTCCCTTAGCAATGATTGATGGTGTGGCAGTGGGACACTGTGGTGCCTTCTGGACTTGCAAAAATACTGCTGTTCGTCACAGCTGCGCCAGTTTTGGCAAAAAAAGGTCACTGCAGAATCTCATTTTCGGAGCTGTAAAACATTGGCCTTGGACTCCAAGAAGTGGTCCTCACCAGTTGCGTTGAAAAATTGATGGTCAAACAATCCCCAACTTTGATCCACTTGCGTCATGCGAAGACCTTTTTGTGTGAAAGTTTGGTGAGAGGATGTGCAGTGTACTGAACCACCTTGGACCTACTTGAACATCTTTAAACCTATCTTGGAACAATGTTTGTGCAGGTGAACAGTTAGGAAACCATTTTAAGTTTGTAGGAACCGATCTGTGAACTAGAGAACCCATAGGAACCTATAGGGACCAGGTAGGAACCAATTTGGAACCAAATGGAACCAGTTTGTGCATGGAAGAGCTTGGAGATGGATTTTGGTTTGTTTTTGTGGTTTGGTGGTGTTTTTGGATGTTGTTTGACCCTGCCCTAGGGGACTTTATGTTGTGACTGTATTGGGTTAGGAGTTTGTAGGGTATTTGTGATTTGAGCTGAAGAACGTTTACTTGGAGAAGCTTAGAACGTTTTTGAAGCTTTGAGAACTCCTTTGAAAGTAGTTTTGAGAAGTTTGAGAACGTTTGAGAGTGTCCTAGCGTTTTACTCTGTAACGACACCTCTGCTAAGAAGAGAGTGACTGAGCTGGTCCAACCTGTGTGGTTTTTGGCTCAAGTCCGGGCTTTGAAAAGAGCTGCCACGCCGCGCTCGTGTTTTCACATGGGAGCGGAGCCATGAAATCTCTATAGAATCGCTGACACCACGGTCGTGTATAAAATTGCAGACGTTGGCACTGGATAGGTACCCCCAAACAAAGGATGGCCTAAAACGCACCATGTTTCGAAGCTTATAAGTTTCGAGAGGAGATTGCGAGGAGGAAAATTTAAATCAGGATGAATAGTTACAAGCCCTTGCGATGTCTGCTAGGCAGCAACGTCGCAAGGCAAGGTCCGGAAAAGCAGCCATTTAGATTCACATATCTGCCAACGCACGCGCGGATGCCTGCGGATTCCCCTGCGGATGCGGAAAAACCCTTGCGAAGGACCACTGCGGATGCCAAAAACCCCCAAAAAATGGCCGCGGATGCATTTCCGGCGTTTGAGAAATACAAAGTAATAGAAAGCAACCCGCCCTGCGGATGCCCAATGGGGTGTGTGGCACATTGTATGGGGGGGAGGGGTTTTGCTGCCGTTTCCTCCCCTTCCCTCGGTGACGCCTTCGTGTTGAAGAGTTCTCTTCTTCCCACTTGCGGCTTCCATGCCTCTTTCCAAACTTGGCCTTGCCACTCGTTGACTCCCCATCAGGTCTCGCCTCCCAGACTTGGCCCTGCCACATTCTAGGTTCCCATAAAGGGTCATAAAGGGTAGTGCCTGCCACATGTTGACGTCCTCAAAGGCGGTTTCTTCCACAGTAGCTCCTGCCATGCGTGCCTCGGGCAGGCCTCGGTAAGCCTTGGAGCGCCTCGAATGCCAACAAACCTGCTTCATCATGGCCCCAAAACAGGATCCAAAAAACCAGTAGAAACATGGCGGCCAGAAAGGGACCTCGACTGTACAAGAAACAAAGTGGGACGCACAGAGAGAAAAAGCATGTATTAACACTTACGCTCATGCTAGTGCGTCGCAAATCTGCTTGCAAACCTCTGCGGGCAGCAGCAAAATTCTCCGATGGCTGACCCCACTTTTGGGTTCAAATCTGGATCCCAAAACGGGGCCCAAGCAAAGACCTAAAAGAAGGAATGAAAATGTGATCCAATTCTGGACCCCATTTTGGGGTCCATATTTGGACCCAAAAATGGGGTCAGCCATCGGAGAATTTCGCTGCTGCCGCACATGTTGTGCAAGCAGATTTGCGACCCTGCACCTTGAACATGAATGTCAACTCAAACCTTTTTCTCTTTGTGCGGCCCAAGTCCGGTTGCTACTGTCAAGGTCCCTTTATCGCAGCCATGTTTTGACCACTTTTTTGGGCCTTGTTTTAGGGGCCATGATGAAGCAGGTTTGTTGGCATTCGAGGCGCTCCAAGGCTTACCGAGGCCTGCCCGAGGCACGAGGACAAAGCGAGGCTCACGGGGACTCGAATCTATATAATACTATTGTTGGGGTCCCTTAGCAATGATTGATGGTGTGGGCATGTGGGGGACACTGTGGTGCCTTCTGGACTTGCTTTTGTCAAAGCTGCGCCAGGTTTTGCAAAAAAGAGGTCACTGCAGAATCCCATTTCGGAGCTGTAAAACATTGCCTGGACTCCAAGAAGTTGTCTCCCATTTGCGTTTGAAAAATTGCTGCCGCGTGCCAACTTTGATCCCTTGCGTCACCTGCGAAGGACCTTTTTGGTGTGAAGGTTTGGTGAGAGATGTAAACAGTGTACTGAAACCACCTTGAAACCTACTTGAACATCTGGAACCTACCTTGGGACAATGTCTGTGCAGGTGAACAGTTTAGGTAAACCATTTTAATTTTTGTAGGCAAACCGATCTGTTCACTATAGAACCCAAGGAAACCTATTAGAACCAGGTAGGAAAACAATAATTTTGGGGAACCAAATGGAACCAGTTTGTGCATGGAAGCTTGGAGATGGATTTTCGTTTGTTTTTGTGGTTTGTGGTGTTTTTGGATGTTGTTTGACCCATGTCCTAGGAACTTGATGTTGTGACTGTATTGGGTAGGAGTTTTGTAGGGTATTTGTGAGTTTGCGCTGAAGACGTTTTATTTGGAGAAGCTGGAAGAACGTTTTTAAAGCTTGAGAACTCTTTTGAAGTAGTTTGAGAAGTTTGAGAACGTTTGAGTGTCCCTGCGTTTTTTACTCTGCACGACTCTTCTAAGAGAAAGTGACTGATCTGTCCAACCTGGTGGTTTTGGGGCTCCAGTCCGAGCTGGGAAAAGAGCGCCACAACGCCGCGCTCCGTGTTTTTCAACAGGGTCGGAGCCAGAAAGCTCTATAGAAGCGCTGACCCACGGGCGTGTCTACAATTGCAGACGTTGGGCACTGGATAGTAACCCCCAAACAAAAGGGTGGGCCTCCTAAAACGCACCAGGTTGCAAGCTTAGAAGGTTTTCGAGAGGAGAATTGCTAGGGAGGAAAATTTAAATCAGGATGAAGTTCGCACCCCTTGCCGATGATCCTGCGTCGTTAGCAGCAACGTCGCAAGGCAAGGTCCGGAAAAGCAGCCATTTTGATTCACATATCTGCCAACGCACGCGCGGATGCCTGCGGATTCCCCTGCTGATGCGGAAAAACCCTTGCGAAGGACCACTGCGGATGCCAAAAACCCCCAAAAAATGGCCGCGGATGCATTTCCGGCGTTTGAGAAATACAAAGTAATAGAAAGCAACCCGCCCTGCGGATGCCCAATGGGGTGTGTGGCACATTGTATGGGGGGAAGGGGGTTGGCTGCCGTTTCCTCCCCTTCCCTCGGTGACGCCTTCGTGTTGAGGAGTTCTCTTCTTCTCACTTGCGGCTTCCATGCCTCTTTCCAAACTTGCCACGCGTTGACTCTCCATCATGTCTCGCCTCCAGACTTGGCCCTGCCACATTCTAGGTTTCCATAAAGGATCATAAAGGGTAGTGCCTGCCACATGTTGACGTCCTCATAGGCGGTTTCTTCCACAGTAGCTCCTGCCATGCGTGCCTCCGGCAGGCCTCGGTAAGCCTTGGAGCGCCGCCTCGAATGCCAACAAACCTGCTTCATCAGGGCCCCCAAAACAGGATCCAAAAAACCAGTAGAAACATGGCGGCCAGAAAGGGACCTCGACTGTACAAGAAACAAAGTGGGACGCACAGAGAGAAAAAGCATGTATTAACACTTACGCTCATGCTAGTGCGTCGCAAATCTGCTTGCAAAACCTCTGCGGGCAGCAGCAAAATTCTCCGATGGCTGACCCCACTTTTGGGTCCAAATCTGGATCCCAAAACAGGGCCCAAGCAAAGACCTAAAAGAAGGAATGAAAATGTGATCCAATTCTGGACCCCATTTTGGGGGTCCATATTTGGACCCAAAAATGGGGTCAGCCATCGGAGAATTTCGCTGCTGCCCGCACATGTTGTGCAAGCAGATTTGCGACCCTGCAGCTTGAACATGTATGTCAACTCATACCTTTTCTCTTTGTGCGTCCCAAGTCCGGTTGCTACTGTCAAGGTCCCTTTCTCGCAGCCATGTTTTGACCACTTTTTTGGGCCCTGTTTTAGGGGCCATGATGAAGCAGGTTTTGTTGGCATTCGAGGCGCTCCAAGGCTTACCGAGGCTTGCCCGAGGCACGAGGACAAAGCGAGGCTCACGGGGACTCGAATCTATATAATACTATGGTTGGGTCCCTTAGCCATGATTGATGGTGTGGCAGTGGGACACTGTGGTGCCTTCTGGACTTGCTGTTTGTCAAAGCTGCGCCAGTTTTGGCAAAAAAAGGTCACTGCAGAATCTCATTTTCGGAGCTGTAAAACATTGGCCTGGGACTCCAAGAAGTTGTCCTCCCCAGTTGCGTTGAAAAATTGCTGCCCAACTTTGATCCACTTGCGTCATGCGAAGACCTTTTTGTGTGAAAGTTAGGTTAGAGGATGTACAGTGTACTGAACCACCTTGAACCTACTTGAACATCTTGAAACCTATCTTGGAACAATGCATGTGCATGTGAACAGTTAGGTAACCATTTTAAGTTTGTAGGAACCGATCTGTGAACCATAGAACCCATAGGAACCTATAGGAACCAGGTAGGAACCAATTTGGAACCAAATGGAACCAGTTTGTGCATGGAAGAGCTTGGAGATGGATTTTCGTTTGTTTTTGTGTTTGTGGTGTTTTTGGATGTTGTTTGACCCATGTCCTAGGAACTTGATGTTGTGACTGTATTGGGTAGGAGTTTTGTAGGGTATTTGTGAGTTTGAGCTGAAGACGTTTTACTTGGAGAAGCTGGAAGAACGTTTTTGAAGCTTGAGAACTCTTTTGAAGTAGTTTGAGAAGTTTGAGAACGTTTGAGTGTCACTGCGTTTTACTCTGTACGACTCTTCTAAGAAGAGAGTGACTGAGCTGTCCAACCTGTGTGGTTTGGCTCAAGTCCGGGCTGTGAAAAAGAGCTGCCACGCCGCGCTCGTGTTTTCACATGGTAGCGGAGCCATGAAATCTCTATAGAATCGCTGACACCAAGGTCGTCTATAAAATTGCAGACGTTGACACTGGATAGGTACCACCAAACAAAGGATGGCTCTAAAACGCACCATGTTTTTTTTCGAAGCTTATAAGCTTTCGAGAGGAGAATTGCGAGGAGGAAAATGTTTAAATCCGATGAATAGTTACAAGAGGCCCTTGACCGATGTCCCTGCTAAGGCAGCAACGTCGCAAGGCAAAGGTCCGGACAAGGCAGCCATTTTGGTGCACCTAATCTGCCAACAGCACGCACCGTCTCGCGGATGCCTGCGGATTCCCCTGCGGATGCGGAAAAACCCTTGCGAAGGACCACTGCGGATGCCAAAAACCCCCAAAAAATGGCCGCGTATGCATTTCCGGCGTTTGAGAAATACAAAGTAATAGAAAGCAACCCGCCCTGCGGATGCCCAATGGGGTGTGTGGCACATTGTATGGGGGGAAGGGGGTTTGCTGCCGTTTCCTCCCCTTCCCTCTGTGACGCCTTCGTGTTGAGGAGTTCTCTTCTTCTCACTTGCGGCTTCCATGCCTCTTTCCAAACTTGCCACGCGTTGACTCTCCATCAGGTCTCGCCTCCCAGACTTGGCCCTGCCACATTCCAGGTTCCCATAAGGGGTCGTTTCTGCGAAACCGGTGCCTGCCACATGTTGACGTCCTCAAAGGCGGTTTCTTCCACAGTAGCTCCTGCCATGCGTGCCTCGGGCAGGCCTCGGTAAGCCTTGGAGCGCCTCGAATGCCAACAAACCTGCTTCATCATGGCCCCCAAAACAGGATCCAAAAAACCAGTAGAAACATGGCGGCCAGAAAGGGACCTCGACTGTACAAGAAACAAAGTGGGACGCACAGAGAGAAAAAGCATGTATTAACACTTACGCTCATGCTAGTGCGTCGCAAATCTGCTTGCAAAACCTCTGCGGGCAGCAGCAAAATTCTCCGATGGCTGACCCCACTTTTGGGTCCAAATCTGGATCCCAAAACGGGGCCCAAGCAAAGACCTAAAAGAAGGAATGAAAATGTGATCCAATTCTGGACCCCATTTTGGGGTCCATATTTGGACCCAAAAATGGGGTCAGCCATCGGAGAATTTCGCTGCTGCCCGCACATGTTGTGCAAGCAGATTTGCGACCCTGCAGCTTGAACATGTATGTCAACTCATACCTGTTTCTCTTTGTGCGTCCCAAGTCCGGTTGCTACTGTCAAGGTCCCTTTCTCGCAGCCATGTTTTGACCACTTTTATGGCCCCTGTTTTAGGGGCCATGATGAAGCAGGTTTGTTGGCATTCGAGGCGCTCCAAGGCTTACCGAGGCTTGCCCGAGGCACGAGGACAAAGCGAGGCTCACGGGGACTCGAATCTATATAATACTATGGTTGGGGTCCCTTAGCCAGGCCATGATTGATGGGGTGGCAGTGGGACACTGTGGTGCCTTCTGGACTTGCAAAAGTACTGCTGTTTGTCAAAGCTGCGCCAGTTTTGGCAAAAAAAGGTCACTGCAGAATCTCATTTTCGGAGCTGTAAAACATTGGCCTTGGACTCCAAGAAGTTGTCCTCCCCATTTGCGTTGAAAAATTGCTGCCCAACTTTGATCCACTTGCGTCATGCGAAGACCTTTTTGTGTGGAAGTTTGGTGAGAGGATGTACAGTGTACTGAACCACCTTGAACCTACTTGAACATCTTGAAACCTATCTTGGAACAATGTATGTGCAGGTGAACAGTTAGGAAACCATTTAAGTTTGTAGGAACCGATCTGTGAACTATAGAACCCATAGGAACCTATAGGAACCAGGTAGGAACCAATTTGGAACCAAATGGAACCAGTTTGTGCATGGAAGAGCTTGGAGATGGATTTTCGTTTGTTTTTGTGGTTTGTGGTGTTTTGGATGTTGTTTGACCCATGTCCTAGGAACTTGATGTTGTGACTGTATTGGGTAGGAGTTTTGTAGGGTATTTGTGAGTTTGAGCTGAAGACGTTTTATTTGGAGAAGCTGGAAGAACGTTTTTAAAGCTTGAGAACTCTTGTGAAGTAGTTTGAGAAGTTTGAGAACGTTTGAGTGTCCCTGCGTTTTACTCTGCACGACTCTTCTAAGAAGAAGAGTGCCTGAGCTGTCCAACCTGTGTGGTTTGGCTCAAGTCCGAGCTGTGAAAAAGAGCTGCCACGCCGCGCTCGTGTTTTCACATGGTAGCGGAGCCATGAAATCTCTATAGAATCGCTGACACCAAGGTCGTCTATAAAATTGCAGACGTTGACACTGGATAGGTACCCCCAAACAAAGGATGGCTCTAAAACGCACCATGTTTCGAAGCTTCTAATTTTCGAGAGGATATTGCGAGGAGGAAATTTAAATCAGGATGAATGGTTACAAGCCCTTGCGATTTCTGCTAGGCAGCAACGTCACAAGGCAAGGTCCGGAAAAGCAGCCATTTTGATTCACATATCTGCCAACGCACGCGCGGATGCCCGCGGATGCCCCTGCGGATGCGGGAGAACCCTTGCGAAGGACCACTGCGGATGCCAAAAACACCCAAAAAATGGCCGCGGATGCATTGCCGGGCGTTGAAGAAATACAAAAGTAAAATAGAAAGCACCCGCCGTGCGGATGCCCATTAATCAAAGAACCCGCCGTGCGAGCCCCATGGTTGTGGTGGCCACATTGTAATGGGGGGGGAGGGGGTTTTCTCCGTTTCCTCCTCCCCTTCCCTCCCTCGGTGACGCCTTCAGTGTTGAGGAGTTCTCTTCTTCCACTTGGCGGCTTCCCATGCTCTTTCCAAACTTGCCTTGCCACGCGTTGACCTCCCCATCAGGTCTCGCCTCCCAGACTTGGGCCCTGCCACATTCAGGTTCCCATAATGTTTGTTTCTTCTGCGAAACCGGTGCCTGCCACATGTTGACGTCCTCAAAGGCGGTTTCTTCCACAGTAGCTCCTGCCATGCGTGCCTCGGGCAGGCCTCGTTAAGCCTTGGAGCGCCTCGAATGCCAACAAACCTGCTTCATCATGGCCCCCAAAACAGGATCCAAAAAACCAGTAGAAACATGGCGGCCAGAAAGGGCCCTCGACTGTACAAGAAACAAAGTGGGACGCACAGAGAGAAAAAGCATGTATTAACACTTACGCTCATGCTAGTGCGTCGCAAATCTGCTTGCAAAACCTCTGCGGGCAGCAGCAAAATTCTCCGATGGCTGACCCACTTTTGGGTCCAAATCTGGATCCCAAAACGGGGCCCAAGCAAAGACCTAAAAGAAGGAATGAAAATGTGATCCAATTCTGGACCCCATTTTGGGGTCCATATTTCGACCCAAAAATGGGGTCAGCCATCGGAGAATTTCGCTGCTTCCCGCACATGTTGTGCAAGAAGATTTGCGACCCTGCAGCTTGAACATGAATGTCAACTCATACCTTTTTCTCTTTGTGCGGCCCAAGTCCGGTTGCTACTGTCAAGGCCCCTTTCTCACAGCCATGTTTTGACAACTTTTTTGGGCCCTGTTTTAGGGGCCATGATGAAGCAGGTTTGTTGGCATTCGAGGCGCTCCAAGGCTTACCGAGGCCTGCTCGAGGCACGAGGACAAAGCGAGGCTCACGGGGACTCGAATCTATATAATACTATGGTTGGGGTCCCTTAGCCATGATTGATGGTGTGGCAGTGGGACACTGTGGTGCCTTCTGGACTTGCTGTTTGTCAAAGCTGCGCCAGTTTTGGCAAAAAAAGGTCACTGCAGAATCTCATTTTCGGAGCTGTAAAACATTGGCCTTGGCCTCCAAGAAGTTGTCCTCCCCAGTTGCGTTGAAAAATTGCTGCCCAACTTTGATCCACTTGCGTCATGCGAAGACCTTTTTGTGTGGAAGTTTGGTGAGAGGATGTACAGTGTACTGAACCACCTTGAACCTACTTGAACATCTTGAAACCTATCTTGGAACAATGTATGTGCAGGGGAACAGTTAGGAAACCATTTTAAGTTTGTAGGAACCGATCTGGGAACTATAGAACCCATAGGAACCTATAGGAACCAGGTAGGAACCAATTTGGAACCAAATGGAACCAGTTTGTGCATGGAAGAGCTTGGAGATGGGTTTTGGTTTGTTTTTGTGGTTTGTGGTGTTTTTGGATGTTGTTTGACCCATGCTCTAGGAACTTGATGTTGTGACTGTATTGGGTAGGAGTTTTGCAGGGTATTTGTGAGTTTGAGCTGAAGACGTTTTACTTGGAGAAGCTGGAAGAACGTTTTTAAAGCTTGAGAACTCTTTTGAAGTAGTTTGAGAAGTTTGAGAACGTTTGAGTGTCACTGCGTTTTACTCTGCACGACTCTTCTAAGAAGAGGAGTGACTGAGCTGTCCAACCTGTGTGGTTTGGCTCCAGTCCGAGCTGTGAAAAAGAGCTGCCACGCCGCGCTCGTGTTTTCACATGGTAGCGGAGCCATGAAATCTCTATAGAATCGCTGACACCAAGGTCGTCTATAAAATTGCAGCCGTTGACACTGGATAGGTACCCCCAAACAAAGGATGGCTCTAAAACGCACCATGTTTCGAAGCTTCTAATTTTCGAGAGGATATTGCGAGGAGGAAAATTTAAATCAGGATGAATGGTTACAAGCCCTTGCGATTTCTTCTAGGCAGCAACGTCACAAGGCAAGGTCCGGAAAAGCAGCCATTTTGATTCACATATCTGCCAACGCACGCGCGGATGCCTGCGGATGCCTGCGGATGCCCCTGCGGATGCGGGAGAACCCTTGCGAAGGACCACTGCGGATGCCAAAAACCCCCAAAAAATGGCCGCGGATGCATTTCCGGCGTTTGAGAAATACAAAGTAATAGAAAGTAACCCGCCCTGCGGATGCCCAATGGGGTGTGTGGCACATTGTATGGGGGGAAGGGGGTTTGCTGCCGTTTCCTCCCCTTCCCTCGGTGACGCCTTCGTGTTGAGGAGTTCTCTTCTTCTCACTTGCGGCTTCCCTGCCTCTTTCCAAACTTGCCACGCGTTGACTCTCCATCAGGTCTCGCCTCCAGACTTGGCCCTGCCACATTCTAGGTTTCCATAAAGGATCATAAAGGGTAGTGCCTGCCACATGTTGACGTCCCCAAAGGCGGTTTCTTCCACAGTAGCTCCTGCCATGCGTGCCTCCGGCAGGCCTCGGTAAGCCTTGGAGCGCCGCCTCGAATGCCAACAAACCTGCTTCATCATGGCCCCCAAAACAGGATCCAAAAAACCAGTAGAAACATGGCGGCAGAAAGGGACCTCGACTGTACAAGAAACAAAGTGGGACGCACAGAGAGAAAAAGCATGTATTAACACTTACGCTCATGCTAGTGCGTCGCAAATCTGCTTGCAAAACCTCTCTGCGGGCCGCAGCAAAATTCTCCGATGGCTGACCCCACTTTTGGGTCCAAATCTGGATCCCAAAACGGGGCCCAAGCAACGACCTAAAAGAAGAATGAAAATGTGATCCAATTCTGGACCCCATTTTGGGGTCCATATTTGGACCCAAAAATGGGGTCAGCCATCGGAGAATTTCGCTGCTGCCCGCACATGTTGCGCAAGCAGATTTGCGACCCTGCAGCTTGAACATGTATGTCAACTCATACCTTTTTCTCTTTGTGCGTCCCAAGTCCGTTTGCTACTGTCAAGGTCCCTTTCTCGCAGCCATGTTTTGACCACTTTTATGGCCCCTGTTTTAGGGGCCATGATGAAGCAGGCTTGTTGGCATTCGAGGCGCTCCAAGGCTTACCGAGGCTTGCCCGAGGCACGAGGACAAAGCGAGGCTCACGGGGACTCGAATCTATATAATACTATGGGTGGGGTCCCTTAGCCAGGCCATGATTGATGGTGTGGCAGTGGGACACTGTGGTGCCTTCTGGACTTGCAAAAGTACTGCTGTTTGTCAAAGCTGCGCCAGGTTTGGCAAAAAAAGGTCACTGCAGAATCTCATTTTCGGAGCTGTAAAACATTGGCCTTGGACTCCAAGAAGTTGTCCTCCCCAGTTGCGTTGAAAAATTGCTGCCCAACTTTGATCCACTTGCGTCATGCGAAGCCCTTTTTGTGTGAAAGTTAGGTGAGAGGATGTACAGTGTACTGAACCACCTTGAACCTACTTGAACATCTTGAAACCTATCTTGGAACAATGTATGTGCAGGGGAACAGTTAGGAAACCATTTTAAGTTTGTAGGAACCGATCTGTGAACTATAGAACCCATAGGAACCTATAGGAACCAGGTAGGAACCAATTTGGAACCAAATGGAACCAGTTTGTGCATGGAAGAGCTTGGAGATGGATTTTCGTTTGTTTTTGTGGTTGTGGTGTTTTTGGATGTTGTTTGACCCATGTCCTAGGAACTTGATGTTGTGACTGTATTGGGTAGGAGTTTTGTAGGGTATTTGTGAGTTTGAGCTGAAGACGTTTTATTTGGAGAAGCTGGAAGAACGTTTTTAAAGCTTGAGAACTCTTTTGATTTAGTTTGAGAAGTTTGAGAACGTTTGAGTGTCACTGCGTTTTACTCTGCAACGACTCTTCTAAGAAAGAAAGAGTTGACTGAGCTGTCAAACCTGTGTGGTTTGGCTCCAGTCCGAGCTGTGAAAAGAGCCTGCCCGCCGCGCTCGTGTTTTCAACATTGTATCGGAGCCACCCCTAAATGGAAAATTTCTATAGAATCCTGACACCACGGTCTGTAGAAAATTGCAAGGGAGAGGAGGAGACCGTGGCGACTCATGTAGGGGTGGGACCAGGAGAGCTGGCACTTGATAGGTACCTCCCAACCAAATGATGGCCCTAAAAACTCACCATGTTTCGAGCTTGATTTTTTGTTTTTGATGTTCTGCAAAATAAGTTTCGAGAGGAGATTGCGAGGAGGAAAATTTAAATCAGGATGAATAGTTACAAGCCCTTGCGATTTCTGCGAGGCAGCAACGTCGCAAGGCAAGGTCCAGAAAAGCAGCCATTTTGATTCACATATCTGCCAACGCACGCGCGGATGCCTGCGGATTCCCCTGCGGATGCGGATAAACCGTTGCGAAGGACCACTGCGGATGCCAAAAACCACCAAAAAATGGCCGCGGATGCATTTCCGGCGTTTGAGAAATACAAAGTAATAGAAAGCAACCCGCCCTGCGGATGCCCAATGGGTGTGTGGCACATTGTATGGGGGGGAGGGGGTTTGCTGCCGTTTCCTCCCCTTCCCTCGGTGACGCCTTCGTGTTGAGGAGTTCTCTTCTTCCCACTTGCGGCTTCCATGCCTCTTTCCAAACTTGGCCTTGCCACGCGTTGACTCCCCATCAGGTCTCGCCTCCCAGCCTTGGCCCTGCCACATTCTAGGTTCCCATAAGGGGTGGTTTCTGCGAAACCGGTGCCTGCCACATGTTGACGTCCTCAAAGGCGGTTTCTTCCACAGTAGCTCCTGCCATTCGTGCCTCGGGCAGGCCTCGGTAAGCCTTGGAGCGCCTCGAATGCCAACAAACCTGCTTCATCATGGCCCCCAAAACAGGATCCAAAAAACCAGTAGAAACATGGCGGCCAGAAAAGGACCTCGACTGTACAAGAAACAAAGTGGGACGCACAGAGAGAAAAAGCATGTATTAACACTTACGCTCATGCTAGTGCGTCGCAAATCTGCTTGCAAAACCTCTGCGGGCAGCCGCAAAATTCTCCGATGGCTGACCCCACTTTTGGGTCCAAATCTGGATCCCAAAACGGGGCCCAAGCAAAGACCTAAAAGAAGGAATGAAAATGTGATCCAATTCGGGACCCCATTTTGGGGTCCATATTTGGACCCAAAAATGGGGTCAGCCATCGGAGAATTTCGCTGCTGCCCGCACATGTTGTGCAAGCAGATTTGCGACTCTGCAGCTTGAACATGTATGTCAACTCATACCTGTTTCTCTTTGTGCGTCCCAAGTCCGGTTGCTACTGTCAAGGTCCCTTTCTCGCAGCCATGTTTTGCCCACTTTTATGGCCCCTGTTTTAGGGGCCATGATGAAGCAGGTTTGTTGGCATTCGAGGCGCTCCAAGGCTTACCGAGGCTTGCCCGAGGCACGAGGACAAAGCGAGGCTCACGGGGACTCGAATCTATATAATACTATGGTTGGGGTCCCTTAGCCATGCTTGATGGTGTGGCAGTGGGACACTGTGGTGCCTTCTGGACTTGCTGTTTGTCAAAGCTGCGCCAGTTTTGGCAAAAAAAGGTCACTGCAGAATCTCATTTTCGGAGCTGTAAAACATTGGCCTTGGACTCCAAGAAGTTGGCCTCCCCAGTTGCGTTGAAAAATTGCTGCCCAACTTTGATCCACTTGCGTCATGCGAAGACCTTTTTGTGTGAAAGTTAGGTGAGAGGATGTACAGTGTACTGAACCACCTTGAACCTACTTGAACATCTTGAACCCTATCTTGGAACAATGTATGTGCAGGTGAACAGTTAGGAAACCATTTTAAGTTTGTAGGAACCGATCTGTGAACTATAGAACCCATAGGAACCTATAGGAACCAGGTAGGAACCAATTTGGAACCAAATGGAACCAGTTTGTGCATGGAAGGGCTTGGAGATGGATTTTCGTTTGTTTTTGTGGTTTGTGGTGTTTTTTGGATGTGTGTTGACCATCGTCCTAGGAACTTGAATTTTTGTGACGTATTGGGTAGGAAGTTCTGTGTAAGAGTATTTGTAGTTTGAACTGAAGAACGTTTATTTGGAAAGCTGGAAACGTTTGTTTTAAAAGCTTGAGAAAACTCTTTTGAAGTAGTTTGAGAGTTTGAAGAAACTTTTGAGGTGTCACTCTCTGCGTTTTAACTCTGTCAAAAAACGACTCTCTAAGAGAAGAAGTGAACTGAGCTGTCCAACCTGTGTGGTTTTGGCTTCCAGTCCCGAGCTGTGAAAAGAGCTTGCCACGCCCGCTCCGGTTTTTTCACATGTAAGCCGGAAGCCATGAAATTTCTATAGAATCGCTGACACCACGGTCGTGTATAAAATTGCAGACGTTGGCACTGGATAGGTACCCCAAACAAAGGATGGCCCTAAAACGCACCATGTTTCGAAGCTTATAAGTTTCGAGAGGAGATTGCGAGGAGGAAAATTTTAATCAGGATGAATAGTTACAAGCCCTTGCGATTTCTGCGAGGCAGCAACGTCGCAAGGCAAGGTCCAGAAAAGCAGCCATTTTGATTCACATATCTGCCAACGCACGCGCGGATGCCTGCGGATTCCCCTGCGGATGCGGATAAACCGTTGCGAAGGACCACTGCGGATGCCAAAAACCACCAAAAAATGGCCGCGGATGCATTTCCGGCGTTTGAGAAATACAAAGTAATAGAAAGCAACCCGCCCTGCGGATGCCCAATGGGGTGTGTGGCACATTAAGCAACCCGCCCTGCGGATGCCCAATGGGGTGTGTGGCACATTGTATGGGGGGGAGGGGGTTTGCTGCCGTTTCCTCCCCTTCCCTCGGTGACGCCTTCGTGTTGAAGAGTTCTCTTCTTCCCTCTTGCGGCTTCCATGCCTCTTTCCAAACTTGGCCTTGCCACGCGTTGACGCCCCATCAGGTCTCGCCTCCCAGACTTGGCCCTGCCACATTCTAGGTTCCCATAAGGGGTGGTTTCTGCGAAACCGGTGCCTGCCACATGTTGACGTCCTCGAAGGCGGTTTCTTCCACAGTAGCTCCTGCCATGCGTGCCTCGGGCAGGCCTCACGGTAGAGCCTTGGAGCGCTCGAATGCCAACAACCTGAATTTCATCATGGCCCCCCAAAAACACGAATCCAAAAAACAGTCAGAAAGAAGGAGAAACATGGCGGCCAGAAAGGGACCTCGACTGTACAAGAAACAAAGTGGGACCCACAGAGAGAAAAAGCATGTATTAACACTTACGCTCATGCTAGTGCGTCGCAAATCTGCTTGCAAAACCTCTGCGGGCAGCAGCAAAATTTTCCGATGGCTGACCCCACTTTTGGGTCCAAATCTGGATCCCAAAACGGGGCCCAAGCAAAGACCTAAAAGAAGGAATGAAATGTGATCCAATTCTGGACCCCATTTTGGGGTCCATATTTGGACCCAAAAATGGGGTCAGCCATCGGAAAATTTCGCTGCTGCCCGCACATGTTGTGCAAGCAGATTTGCGACCCTGCAGCTTGAACATGTATGTCAACTCATACCTGTTTCTCTTTGTGCGTCCCAAGTCCGGTTGCTACTGTCAAGGTCCCTTTCTCGCAGCCATGTTTTGACCACTTTTATGGCCCCTGTTTTAGGGGCCATGATGCAGCAGGTTTGTTGGCATTCGAGGCGCTCCAAGGCTTACCGAGGCTTGCCCGAGGCACGAGGACAAAGCGAGGCTCACGGGGACTCGAATCTATATAATACTATGGTTGGGGTCCCTTAGCCAGGCCATGATTGATGGTGTGGCAGTGGGACACTGTGGTGCCTTCTGGACTTGCAAAAGTACTGCTGTTCGTCACAGCTGCGCCAGTTTTGGCAAAAAAAGGTCACTGCAGAATCTCATTTTCGGATCTGTAAAACATTGGCCTTGGACTCCAAGAAGTGGTCCTCCCCAGTTGCGTTGAAAAATTGATGGTCAAACAATCCCCAACTTTGATCCACTTTGCGTCATGCGAAGACCTTTTTGTGGTGGTGAAAGTTGTAGGGAGAGGATGTACAGTGTATGAACACCGTGAAAATACTTGAACATCTTGAAACCTATCTGGGGAAAAATGTATGGTTGAAAGGTTGAACAGTAGGAAAAAAAACTATTTGGGTGTTGTAGGAACCGATCTGTGAACTAGAGAACCCATAGGAACCTATCGGAACCAGGTAGGAACCAATTTGGAACCAAATGGGACTAGTTTCTGCATGGAAGAGCTTGGAGATGGATTTTCGTTTGTTTTTGTGGTTTGTGGTGTTTTTGGATGTTGTTTGACCCATGTCCTAGGAACTTGATGTTGTGACTGTATTGGGTAGGAGTTGTGTAGAGTATTTGTGAGTTTGAGCTGAAGACGTTTTATTTGGAGAAGCTGGAAGAACGTTTTTCAAGCTTGAGAACTCTTTTGAAGTAGTTTGAGAAGTTTGAGAACGTTTGAGTGTCACTGCGTTTTACTCTGCACGACTCTTCTAAGAAGAAGAGTGACTGAGCTGTCCAACCTGTGTGGTTTGGCTCCAGTCCGAGCTGTGAAAAAAGAGCTGCCACGCCGCGCTCGTGTTTTCACATGGTAGCGGAGCCATGAAATCTCTATAGAATCGCTGACACCACGGTTGTGTATAAAATTGCAGACGTTGGCACTGGATAGGTACCCCCAAACAAAGGATGGCCCTAAAACGCACCATGTTTCGAAGCTTATAAGTTTCGAGAGGAGATTGCGAGGAGGAAAATTTAAATCAGGATGAAATAGTTTACCCCACGCCCTTTCGATTTCCTGCTATCACAAAACGTCGCAAGGCAAGGTCCGGAAAGCAAAGCAGCCATTTGAATGCACATATCTGCCAACGCACGCGCTGATGCCTGCGGATTCCCCTGCGTATTCGTAAAAACCCTTGCGAAGGAAAACTGCGGATGCCAAAAAACAAACCCCCAAAAAATGGCCGCGATGCATTTCCGCGTTTGAGAAATACAAAGTAATATGAAATCAAACCCTCCCTTCTTATTCCCAGGGGTGTTGAAAGTTTATGGGGAAAGGGGGTTTGCTGACGTTTCCTCCTCCCTTCCCTCTGTTTGACGCCTTCGTGGTTGAGGAGTTCCTCTTCTTCCACTTGCGCTTCCAATGCCTCTTTCCAACTTGCCACCGTTACCTCTTCCATCCATGTCTCCCGCGCCGCAAGACTTGGCCCCTGCCCACATTTCTAGGTTTCCATAAAGGATCCAATAAAGGGTAGTGGCCTCCCACCTGTTTACGTCCTTCAACGGCGGTGTCCTTCTGCCACAGTAGCTCCTGCCATGCGTGCCTCCGGCAGGCCTCGGTAAGCCTTGGAGCGCCGCCTCGAATGCCAACAAACCTGCTTCATCATGGCCCCCCAAACAGGATCCAAAAAACCAGTAGAAACATGGCGGCCAGAAAGGGACCTCGACTGTACAAGAAACAAAGTGGGACGCACAGAGAGAAAAAGCATGTATTAACACTTACGCTCATGCTAGTGCGGCGCAAATCTGCTTGCAAAACCTCTGCGGGCAGCAGCAAAATTCTCCGATGGCTGACCCCACTTTTGGGTCCAAATCTGGATCCCAAAACGGGGCCCAAGCAAAGACCTAAAAGAAGGAATGAAAATGTGATCCAATTCTGGCCCCCATTTTGGGGTCCATATTTGGACCCAAAAATGGGGTCAGCCATCGGAGAATTTCGCTGCTGCCCGCACATGTTGTGCAAGCAGATTTGCGACCCTGCGGCTTGAACATGTATGTCAACTCATACCTTTTTCTCTTTGTGCGTCCCAAGTCCGGTTGCTACTGTCAAGGTCCCTTTCTCGCAGCCATGTTTTGACCACTTTTATGGCCCCTGTTCTAGGGGCCATGATGAAGCAGGCTTGTTGGCATTCGAGGCGCTCCAAGGCTTACCGAGGCTTGCCCGAGGCACGAGGACAAAGCGAGGCTCAAGGGACTCGATCTTATAATACTATTGTTAGGGGTCCCTAGCCATGATTGATGGTTTTTTCATTTTTTGCAACACTGTGTGTGCCGTCTGGACTTGCTGTTTGTCAAACTGCGCCATTTTTTTGGCAAAAACAGGTCAACTGCAGCAAAAAAATCTCATTTCGGAGCTGTAAACATTGTCCTTGGATCCAGAAGTTGTTCCTCCCCATTTGCGTTTGAAAAATTTCTTGCCCAACTTTGATCCACTTGCGTCATGCGAAGAACTTTTTTTGTGTTGACGTTTGGTGCCTCGTCTTAACTGTACTGAACCACCTTGAACCTACTTGAACATCTTGAAACCTATCTTGGAACAATGTATGTGCAGGTGAACAGTTAGGAAACCATTTTAAGTTTGTAGAAACCGATCTGTGAACTATAGAACCCATAGGAACCTATAGGAACCAGGTAGGAACCAATTTGGAACCAAATGGAACCAGTTTGTGCATGGAAGAGCTTGGAGATGGATTTCCGTTTGTTTTTGTGGTTTGTGGTGTTTTTGGATGTTGTTTGACCCATGTCCTAGGAACTTGATGTTGTGACTGTATTGGGTAGGAGTTTTGTAGGGTATTTGTGAGTTTGAGCTGAATACGTTTTATTTGGAGAAGCTGGAAGAACGTTTTTAAAGCTTGAGAACTCTTTTGAAGTAGTTTGAGAAGTTTGAGAACGTTTGAGTGTCACTGC
>CAMXCT020004925.1:0-26222 GCA_947184155.2 Cladocopium goreaui | reverse complement strand
CATTGTACTGAGGAGCTGGAATGAAACATTTCGCCTGCAGCCATCCTGTGAAGGCTCCACCGACCTTTGCATGCTTTTCGAGAATATCCTTCACTATTTCCGATTGGCTACATTGTCTTTGCCGTGATGGGGCCATTTTTGGAATCGAAATATAGGCCCTATTTAGGGGTTCATGGTTTGTTCTGTGATAGTATCGATGTCCCAATGTGGGTACAATCATAGAGGAAAATGGTGACGGACTTCTAGAAGATTCCCATATGCCTGTGGGATGGCCACTCCACATTGATGGCGCTGTCAGACAATGCTGTATTCACAGAGCTGCGAGCTTACAAGAATTAGATGACATGCTCAAAGAATATGACATGAAAAGGGATTCAGTAGAAATCAACCGTGACGCGCCCCAATGGTCCCATCATGCAGTATGGAACCGAAAGTACATGGAACCAAACCCAGGATACACACTGGAGCAACTATGGGCCGACCATTCAGCACTTCCCATCCCCCGTTCCCCCTGATAGCCTCTTCATAAGAACACTAGGGACACCGGCCCTAAAAGCCCCACCGCAGACGGACACCCTGGCGCAAAGAGCTCTAGAAGAATGGGAACGCACTGTGTGTGAAAATAAGGCAGTGGCAATCCTCGCCGAGATCCAAGCTGGCCGACCGACTATAATCCATAAAGATGGGGGTGAAATGCTCATTGCCATTGTCCTTGATAGACCACTGGCGGAAGCAAAGCACTAGTGGATGACCCTGCGGCATTCGCTCGCGAAATGACGCGAATCCTGCGTGACAAACAAACCTACCCGCTTATCGCCCAAATGACGAAACCAGCGGCAAGCAGTAATCCACTCCGCCGCTGCTGCAGCCAGTGGTGCTAGTAGCAGTAGAGAGCCTCGCGCTGCATCACACGAGCAGTTCCAGTGAGCTACATGAAGTGACGCAGAGACCCCAAATTTATCCTCCGTGCATTTAGTGCGTAACTTGCTTCAGGTTGAGAGGGGTTGTCACCATGGGGTACTCATGGTTGATGGTCCCCTGCTACACTTGCCTATGCTGTCAGCATGTCGGAGCCAATCGGGGAAGGGAGGCGGTAGGGGGCGGATATCTCAATCCTGTTCTGGGTTTTTAATTTGTATGTGTTCATGTTGTGCTACCTTAATTGTTGCATGGGAGTTTAGTGCGATGTCAAAGTACATCAAGCCATGGCGCCCGTTGCTGTCTTGCTCAGGCAATCCAGTGCCTGCATTGCTTGAATGTCACCCGACCATATGAGCTCCGTGCAATCAAACGAAGTAGTATGCCTGCCTCAAGAACCCCAGACTCACAATGAGGCACAGGATCTCCTCCTACTGGGGAGAAGCACTTTTTGGAGTCCAAAAAGCCAATGTGTTTACGGCCCCGAAAATGAGATTGCTGCAGTGACCTTATTGCGAAAAATGGCGCAGCTTTAACAAAAAGCAATGCTCTTGCAAGTGTAACGGAATGGCAGGATTCCGGGGAACACGGTTGCTGATTGAAGGTCTCTAAACCCGGCCTGCATGTTGCCAATCTTTGCCAAAGCACCATGTTGTTTGGAATTGTTTGGGTGTTGTCGCAGACTTTCGCAACATGGCGTCGGTGAGGTGCTGATTCCGCTGCGACATTGCTTGCGGGATGCTTCTTTCTGTGTCTGCGTTGGCAGTGGATCGTTTTGTCACGATTGGGCGTCGCACTGCTCAGTTTTGTTTTGGTCTCTTGATGCGTTGTTTGTTTTTGGGCTCCCCCCCCTTCGCCCCCCTAGACTCCTAACGCGGCAACTTTGCGGGTCGGGTTTTGTATGTCGCCCGGAGTTCAGTATCATCCGGTTAAAGAATAATAGTATATATTTTAAACCGGATGAATCCTTTGTTTACATTGGGGGAAGAGTTTCGATTTCATGACTCCAGCAGATTCCGTAAGAAGGCTGGAGATGCAAAACTTCCGTTTTACCACAGTTTTGTGCCAGTTTTGATGTCTTTAGCTGCGGAGTCTTGTACACCTGCTGGAACCCCATTTACAATGGGGAAAGAGTTGAAAGAGTTCCAACTTTGTGACTCCAGACGACTCCGCAAGAAACCGCAAGATGCGCAAGATGATGTCACTGAACTGTTCGATTTGTTTGATGCCCATTTTTGGGGTTGGAAAGGTATATAGAATTTGGACTCGCAAAGGCGGTCCTCCCCAGTTGCGTTGAAAGCTTGCTGCTTAAACAAAACCTAACTTTGATTTATTTGCGTAATGTAAAGAGCTTCGTCGTGTTTCGAGCAGGTCGCAAGGTTCCACACTGCCAAAATGGGATTGCCACGCGCTACCGCTTTTCGCTTTGGACAGGGCCATTTCGAGGCTGTTTTCAATTTCTATTTTAATAGCAGGCGAGACCAAAAACGGGCGCGCCAAATCCACGTTGGAGCGTGTGGCAATCCTGTTTTTGGGGTTGCGACATGACGCTCGGAACGCACCCAGCTGCTTCAAAAGTTCGCCAGAAACCATGAACCACAAAAGGCAGGAAGGATGACACAAACATCCACGTGCTGAACTGGGGAGGACCACTTTTTGGAGTCCAAAAAGCTAATGTGTTTACGGCCCCGAAAATGAGATTGCTGCAGTGACCTTTTTTGCGAAAAATGGCGCAGCTTTAACAAAAAGCAATACTCTTGCAAGTGTAACGGAATGGCAGGATTCCGGGGAACACGGTTGCTGATTGAAGGTCTCTAACCCCCGCCTGCATGTTGCCAATCTTTGCCAAAGCACCATGTTGTTTGGAATTGTTTGGGTGTTGTTGTCGCAGGCTTTCGCAACATGGCGTCGGTGAGGTGCTGATTCCGCTGCGACATTGCTGGCGGGATGCTTTGGCGTCGCACTGCTCAGTTTTGTTTTGGTCTCTAAATGAGTTGTTTGTTTTTGGGCTCCCCCCCTTTGCCCCCCTGGACTCCTAACGCGGCAACTTTGCGGGTCGGGTTGTGCATGTCGCCCGGAGTTCAGTATCATCCGGTTAAAGAATAATAGTATATATTTAAAACCGGATGAATCCTTTGTTTACATTGGGGGAAGAGTTTCGATTTCATGACTCCAGCAGATTCCGTAAGAAGGCTGGAGATGCAAAACTTCCGTTTTACCACAGTTTTCTGCCAGTTTTGATGTCTTTAGCTGCGGAGTCTTGCCGGAGTCGGGCGGAGTCGGTACACCTGCTGGAACCCCATTTACAATGGGGAAAGAGTTGAAAGAGTTCCAACTTTGTGACTCCAGACGACTCCGCAAGAAACCGCAAGATGCGCAAGATGATGTCACTGAACTGTTCGATTTGTTTGATGCCCATTTTTGGGGTTGGAAAGGTATATAGAATTTGGACTCGCAAAGGCGGTCCTCCCCAGTACTGCAGGACTATGTGCACAGACTGACGAATACTCTCAGAACTTTGGAAGATACCCACGCCGTATTGCAGCAAACAGAACTCCTTGCAGGTGTTATCAACAAGCAAGACTGCAGAGACATTCGCACAGCCTGCTGTTGCATAAGAAGTCTGCGCATTCGAGTAGAAGCCCGTGCCAATGTACGGAACGAGAAGTGATTAGTCGACAGCTACAGCTCATGCATGCGAGCGTACAACACTACCGGACTGAGGACCTTAACACAGCTGACACAAGTTGCCTGTCCAGAACCTCGTTTGAACATTTTGAGGATAGACCTGGTCCTTGGGCAGAGAAAAACGCTCGTATTCCTACACCAAGGTAACTGAGCTAGCTACCATGATCACCTGACTGCATTTAATGCCATTGATTTCAACACTGGCTAAGTGACCGCTCGAGCTGCGCAACGCTTGCAAGCCTGCATCCATATTGTCGAGCTCGCCCTTCGTAAACTCGATCGCATTGGATGCAGATTTGAAAGCGGTATACACCGCCAGAGTGCACTGCAACTCCCATTTACGGGTACAATTTCCCATATCACGAAACTGCATCGCATGAGTACTCGCATAGTGAAGTTGTTCACAATACCGGTGCAATATGATGATTGGAAAAGCAGTACTGAGCGGACTCTGAGGGTAGCTGAGTGCTGGTACCGCGCCGTCTTTTTCACCTTAGATCACTTTTCACCCTTCTGTTTCACGGCGGTAGTTTCTCACCACTTTGTTGTGACCCGGCGTTGTCGGTGTTTGCTTCAAAGTGTCAGGGTGAATGTCATGCCATGATGGCTGCTCTTTGTGATCTCGGGGATCCTGGCTGGGGGGATCCCTGGTTTCCGCATTGAGCTTTTTTGCTTGCACCCTCGGAGTGGCCCTTTGTGACTTGTTGGCGGTTGATTGTTGTTTGTTTAATTATGGGCCGGCGAACATGACACATAAGCTGTCATCTGCATGTGCCGAGATGATCCTAAGCTATCACAACTCGCTTCAATAGAAATGTTTCACCCATAAACTGGAACCCGTCACGTCACCGTGGTGCGTTTGTCCGTAGCCTTTGGCTCAAGTTTTCGGTTCAAGTTACCAGTAGCCGAGCACACCTGTTGCAGAGGAGAGTACTGGTAACTGCGTAGTTAGCCCAGGGGTAAGGGACTTGTTGTGTAGTTTGTTGCTGGGGCGACTTACTGTGCTCGATTCCTCCTGTGCTGTCGGAACCCCCCCTTTTAAGGTTAGATAGTGTGTAAGTCTGGTTGCTATCTTGTGGTTTTCGCCTGGCCCTTAGTTATAGAGCAACTGGTTGAGAAAGTGTGCGAACCTTAGTTTCGGTTGTCTTCTTTGCTCAAATCTTGTGATTGGCATCGACCTTCAGATCTTAAGATTTAATTTTCTTTGTTGCCTGGGTGTCTGTCCAAGGACGTGACAGGCACCTTGCGCAACCTATACTCATCCCCCTTTTGACAATTTGTTTTCACACAGGGTGTCTGTCCTAAGACGTGACAGGCTCACTGTTTTCTTATTTCCTCTTGAATTTTTGCACTCACACAGTGTGTCTGTCCAAAGACGTGACAGGTCACTGTACCTTCACTACAGTGTTCTACCAATTTCCCCCTTTTTACCAGTTTTTAGATTTGACGCTCACACAGTGTATCTGTCCTAAGACGTGACAGGTCACTGTTGCTTCCACTGCACTGCTTTACCAAGGTCCTTTTTTGATCTGATTGCTTTCTTTACTCTCTTTTACCAGTTTGAGTTCACACAGTGTATCTGTCCAAAGACGTGACAGGTCACTGTCCCCCTTCTCCACCGTTTCACCTTTGTCCCTCTCCTTACCCGTTTTTAAGTTTGTTTTGTTCTTTCCTCTCTTCCTCTCTGCTTCTCCTCTGGACCGCCCTGTTTTTCACACAGTGTGTCTGTCCAAAGACGTGACAGGTCGCCGTTCTTTCCACCCCTGCCTCTGTTTACACAGTGTATCTGTCCAAAGACGTGACAGGTGCTCTGTTGCCACCACCTCCCTTCTGTTTTGTTTGGTCGCTTCTTGTCACCTCGTCCCCCCTCTTTTATTATTTAGTTCGGATCTCGTTACTTCCACTCCTAACCTTGTGAAGTGACTCCACCCTTTACACTCTCTTTTCTTGCTTCCTGTTTCTCTCCCTGCTCTACGGGTTTATCTGTCCAAAGACGTGGCAGGTACTCCCCCCTCCCCAATTATCTCGAGTAACTTGTCATACCTCTCATACACATCTCACAAAGAACAACTTTTCTCTTGGTGAGAATACAAAGCCAGAATGTCTGAACACATCGAGGCTCAACAGGTTGCTGCGGAATATCTCGGTGCCCTTGGAGTGCATGCCACTCTCATGGTACATTTTCCGAGTAAAATCAAAGCACCTGAAGGCATACTTCTGACCACCTATGATCAGCTCCATTCACAGATAGCGAAGCAGGAGACTACTGCTTATGCGTTTCCCTCTTTTGGAGCGGCTCAAAGTGCTATGAAAGCACTGGCAACGACGCAACAGACTGTTATACTTATTCTATGAGTGTCATGCCAACACTGGCCCAGTTGAAATAGCAGCAAAAGTCTTTGATACTTGCCAGAGACATATCGCAGCCATTCGAGAAATAAAGCAGCTCACTGGAACCCTCAAATATCAAAAATTTCCTACTGTACTATATCTTGTCAAAATGGATAGCCTGTCAAGCAGTCCTGCCGTAATTGAATGGCAAATCCCTGACACGATAACCGATGAGCTGATAATGCCTGCTCGTATCGCCTTTGAAAATTTTGTTGGCAAAGAATTACGACAAGGGCAGTATCCAGGAGTCAGCGAGACCAGTACATCACCAAATGGCTGCTATAATTCTGACAAGTCAAAAGGAAGTGTGCCGCTTACCATCAAATATGAAAAGAACTCCTGCTTACAAAGAACCAAAATCCGTGAAGCAATCGAATCATTACAGAAAGAAATTAACACAGCACAAGATACCCAGTTTCAGATTAAAGAAGGCATTGACTGGACTCGTTTACATAAACTGAGGGAGACTGCTACTTTTACTGTCATGTCTACTCGGCACTTAAGTGATCAAGAACGAAATGCTCTTGCGCTGGAGCTCATGTCCTTTAGAATCAAGTACTTCTTCCTATCTAAAGCTCAAGTAATGCTGAAACTAGAAGGCATAGAAATCGAAGTGCTCCGCAATTTATTGCATTGTTCAACAACGTACTTGCCCTTTGGGCAACGCCAGCAATCAACGCAATTTGTCCTTAGTCATGTTACTGCCATCGGCAGCAACTGGTACCGAATTGAGGTAAGGTATGCACCAATAGGCAGTATGCCCTTTATACCCCTTCAAATTGCAAAGAGTAGCATCACCTCACTCTTGGAAAATGAAGTTGCAGTCATTGACTCAGAGCTTGGATTTGCACTCATCAACGCATTTTCAGCATCCAGATTTGAATTCCAAACAGTCGTAAATGAAGACAATACCAATGTCACAATGCTCACTTTTTGGATCCCTCATGACGTTAAGCAGAACTTCCCATGTTCTTTCTCAGTTAAGGACAAAAGAGGAACCAATATTGTTTGCACGATTGAGCATTGTGGAAACATACTGCCACAAACTAGTGCACCAGGTGAACCACCCAGACACGAGACCAAAGGAGAGCATTGGCGCAGAATTGGTGAAAAGTGTAATCCAAGCTTTAAAAACAGACTCACCGTCATTGCCCCTGTCAGCACCCAGAATGCTTCTCAGAAGCGACGATTCGGACTTCTTAAGGACTCAGCAGTTAACTTGCAGACTCAACAGGTATCATATACGTATTCTGAAGAGACCTACCCGTGGATTCTCTTCCTTGAATCTATTCCTGTAACCAATACACTGGACATCTTTTTGACTCATTTCAGTCATTTTGAAGCAGTGAATAGTGCAAAAAGTGAATTCTGCAAGCAAAACTTTCTTAGGTTTGAGCAAGTGTCTAAATTTACCAGAATCATGATGTTTGAAATCCCGTCAGGAAGGCAATGTCAAATCAACCGAGTTGATGGCCTCGAAAGCTCATTATACCTGACCAAGGTTGATGCTTTACAAATATACCCCTTCAAAACTTGTTATCTTGTCATGCTCGTGCCTCCCCACTTTGACTTCAATACCATGCTAACTGCTGATACTAAAGTTGAAGCCGTTGCTGCATGGAAATTTAGTACATTCGACAACAACAGAAACAATTTGAAAACTACCGCGGTACTTTCGACAAGCTCCACACAGCACCAGCCGCTCGCGAAGGACAAACGAACTGACCAGGGTGCCAAACTGCCTACGACCCCGACTGCCCTCCCCAGCAGCAAGAAAGCAATTGACCAGCTTCCGGCTTACGCAGTTGTAGGAGTCACCCCCCCACCAACTCCGCCCTCCCAGCAGATCAATCTGTATCAAAACAGTCCCCCTCTCACCTCTGTTGCTGGGGCAAGCGTCCATGACACTGCGAAGTCAAATGCAGAGCGGTCAGGCAGCCAAGGTGAACTTAATGGTGACCAGCGTGCTAGCAACTTTCCAGAAGGGCAATTAACACATGGGGATGCACGCGCTCCCCCCCCCTACCGTCAGCCCAACCATCCCATGGACCAACCTACCTGCTAGTCACCCAACTGACACTGGTGAGCAACAGATTGCTGAAATGGTTGTTGATCAAGACCATCACGGAAATAATATACGCACGAATGAGGAGGACGATAAGGAGATGCTACCTCCCCAACCTGCACTTCTCTCCACACCCGTCAAGAAACCCCCTACACGTGAAGGAGAAGCTCTTAGCAGTCAGAAAACTTGCATCCAAGAGCTCAAACCTATATGTGGCGAAGTGAAAGGTGGGCTTGCAAGCAAAGGCAGACTGTCTAATGAACCATCTGACCCTGTTATCACTCCGTCCTCCCCACCAAGTGTCTCCCCTTCCTCACAAAATGGCAATGCGAAACCTGCGTGCAGTGACCCCATTGTATCTACACTTCCACGTCAATGTCAGTCTATAGACCCTGCCTCTAAGGCCCCTATTAGAAATGATCCTTCGCCAGAAAAAAAGCCATTGGTACCTGATGATCCTGTTGTCGTAGAAATCGGTAAAAATCCCCCTGGCATTACAACCCCCACAAGGACCAAGACTTCCCAAACCTCCTCCTTACATCAAGGAGAAGCACTGCCCCCTATCCAGGCTGCCCTTAAACGAAGTTCTGTCCTCCCGGCCAACGACAAAACGCGTGTGTGCATTGATATCACTGGGGAAGATGACCATACTGAGCAAAATGACCCCGCCCAGACATCCTTTGAACGTGAAACTCAAAGTCAGTCCCAACCAGCTCAGTTTGCCTCTCTCTCTCCTTTTGCTGAATCCAGCCGAAAATGGTTCTCGACCCTTGATGCTCCCGTTATTGCGGCCTTAGCCAATAAAGCCCAAGATATTGCGATTAACTGTGGTCACATGTCTAGCATGAATACTGCATTGTACCTTCTATCAAGAGGGCCGTGGATCCCAACACATGTTAGTATACATGTGCGACAGGCAGCCCTTGCAGCAGTTGGCGTAGGATGGAGTTGGGTCCATCAAGTGTACCCACGACCTTTCCCTTTACATGTTTTGATGCCTGCTTGTCCCTTGCGACACTTAGCACCATTCCCCCCAACGACACTGCTCAAAACGATGCAGTATATGAACTATACTCAATCATATGTGCCAACCTTAGTCAGAGTACTCGCAACTTCCTTTTCTCCAGATTTGTATTACAATGTCAGGCGTGCTTACAGTCTAGCGCAATACCAATTGACACCTTCACTGCCACAGTCAAGCCTGATACAGGTATAGATGAACTGTGTGACTCGCTAGTTCCAATCTGGAATACTAATGAATTGACAGAGTGTCAAGCTTGTTCATGTCTAGACACTGCCAATGCCAAGTGGAAATGTGACAAATTTGGCCCGTTGATTGTCGTCCAAATCAAAGTACCTCCAGGATGCTCCCTTCCGAAGCTTGAGGAAGAACGACTCCCGCTCGGGCACAAATTCATGTTCCAAGAAAGAGAGTATGAAATCCAGTGTCTCATAGCCACCACTAGGCTTGACTTTGACAGCCAGCTCATAGTCCTGCATACTAGTCAGCCTGGAATGATAAGTATGTATGACCATAACAATGGTATACGAGTAGCGGACTGTAAGTATGTCAGTGGGAAGCTCCTCATCAGTGGGCTTGTCATACTGCCAGTTAAGTCACCCAAAGCAATCCTAATGACAAAGCAACTTTCCGAAGCAGCAGGAGGAGGTGAAGTTGCACAGTATCGCAGAAGACAGTTAAAGGTTGTCAAAGGCTTTCTCAAAACGCCTCGTAAGCAGCAAAGAACGCGAACCTCGCAGCTCTCCCCCCCTTCATGCAAGAACAATGCGAAAACCAAGTCGAGCAAGAAGAGGGCGAAGGTGACCAGACATGGACCCCCTAAAGATAGTAAGAATGAAAATGCAGTTGAAGAGATTGACCCTGAAGGATTACCTAGGATTATCGCACATGCAACGTTGGCCAACGTTGGTGTTATCTCGATGTTTGATGGAGTCGGATCTGTTTATCACATCATTAAGAAAAAACTAGGTAAACCCCCTACTATCTTCATCGCAGCAGAAATTGATCCTGTCTTACGTCGGCTTGTTGCTGCCGAAATAGGGCTACGTGAAGACCAACAGTGGGCATATACGATTGAAGGGGTTGCTACCATCTACGTGAAAGATGTATGGGATCTTGTTGCCAGTGACTCTCTGATCCTTCGTCAAGCCAAGGCAATGTACCCTACGATCAAGTGGATTGTTGTTGCAGGATCTCCCTGTCAAGATCTTACTTATGCAGGGTACCTAAATGGATTGCTTGGGCTGACAGGTCAGCGAAGTATGCTCTTCTTTGTTGTTTACCTTGTAATCCTGCATCTTCAGAAGCTATTTGGACCAGAATCGGTCCGATACTTGACAGAGAATGCTGGAAGCATGCAAATTGTGCAAATTGACCGCAAACCTAAAGGCATGCAGCGCCTTGAACAGTCTGAACACTTCCAAATGTTTCTATACTGTCTTGGACTCCCTAGTAAGCAACCAACCAATCGGTGGGTATGGGACACTGGTCCCTATTATGGCATCCAGCGAAAAAGGGTATTTCTACGCAGTCACATGGACACAGAGAAACTGGCCAGTGTTCCGCTCGCATTTATCGATGAATGGGGCCCTCTAGTGACCTTGAACGGTGAAAACTTACCATTGGCTCCATTACTCCGAACAAGAGGGCTGTCAAACAATGGAGTCCTGAAGCTTTCCTGGACAGGGTACCAGCCCAGTGCACTCCTATGGGATTATTCCTTCTTTGGTGGGAGGAAATCTTTCATGTTGTTAACCCAAATGGCTGAGGGAGTTAGGGTCCCCGACCTGCCGTGGGCAAGTTTCATTCCTGCGCATTTTCTCTCCATATGGAAACGTTTCCTTATTACTCTTCAAACGGACAGAGCGACCACATCCAAAAAAGATGAACTCATTGAACAACTAGTGCCTATCTTTCATAACCCAAATATTGTGCTGCCAATGAGAATTCTGACTGTCCGAGAAGTACGCAAATTAGCAGGACTTGAGAATATCTTAACGACAGAAAGACATGGGCCCTCTCTTCTCACGGACAAAGTGATTCGAGACTTTTGTGGAAATAGCTTTCACCCATCTCTCATCAGTGCGGCTCTCGGTACGGATGATCAGCTACAACGGTGGGTTGAGGGAAGCAATGATGCGCAGCCGTACCACAAAGACCTACCGAGTATCCAAGAAGTCTATTCCAAATATCAAGACTTGCTGAAACTGGTTTTGGAACAAGCAGCTGCTCGAGGAGTTCAACTCAAAGATGACAAAGTTGACTTTGAAGCGAAATGGAGGTACTATACTCTTAATGACAGTGTCGAATCCGCTTGCCCTCCAGTAGTGCACCAGCCGACAGTTTTCGCCTTTTTACAAGGGTCCAAACCTCCGAAGTACCAAGGAACCCACAGCGAGGATAGACCCCCCTTTGGGGATAAAGAGCTGAGCAATATTATGACCCAAACTCGGATTGATTGGGTGCTAGAGTCCTCAAACACATATGAAAATGTTACCCTATCAGCACATATGCTGCACTTGGCTGTTAGAAATGGTCTTGGATTTCATGCCGAAGCTCAAGAGATTAAAGCAAAGCATATTGAACTGTTGAAGGAATATACAGGTGCTGAACAACTTACTGCTATTAAACAACTTTTCGTTGTTTTCCAGATTGCAACGCTCAGTGTAAAGCACCAATTTCCCTATGGGTTTATCATTTGGGCACCAAAAATTATGCAACCTCCCCTTATCTATGTTGGAGTACAGCGACCTTGCCTGCTATTCCTATTGCTTTCTCATGAGCCTGATCAACCGTTTCGCTTTGGAACGGTCGCATTCGACTGCCGACAAAGTAAAGACCTTCTCATGCATGCCAACATGCCAAAGATATTAGCTGATGTGGTGCAAGTTTCTTATCATACATTTGCGACCTACCCTATACTTGCTCGAATTGACAACGGACAGCACTACATACATCTCAGTGAATTTGCGGCCTTACAGTGCCCTTTTTGTGCCTTGTGTTATTTGCACACACTTGGTGCCCCGCAGTGCTTTATGCACAACGCCTCGCCCGCCGGCACTGTCATCCATCTACTCGGTGGTCTGGATGGCACAGGTGGCTTAAGTATTATAGGGGTGTTAGCACGAGATGTCAGTGGTGCCATTCCACAATGGATCGCTATACATGTTGTAGACAATCACCAAGTTCAAACCCTTACAGAATCTATGTCCTTTGTTGCGTACAAAGTGGCTACCCCTGTTGTATGGTCACCAATGTGGTATCCGCAGTCATCGTCCATGCGACGAATGCCCAGGCAACTTGGAACTCAGCTCATACAATCGCATACACTGGACCCATCAGGAGAATATCTTATCTTTGCAAGTACGGAGGAGTGGAGCAGGCTGCTCTTCGCACTGGGAGAAGCCCCAACAGAGGGAGTTAACTGATCATTGTTATTTGTAATGATGATGATCTTGCGGAACTTGCCTGCTCCGCTGCTCCGTACACTGCTCAAGATGCTCACGCGATGTGTGAAAACGACTTACCTATTCGAAACAGGGACTCAATGCCCGCCATATCTGTCAAAGATACGTGACCTATCAATATTGCCCCATATACTTCATGTCCGAACACCATGGTGGAAGTTAACCCTGCAACATGTTGCCACACTTTTCCATCAGGGTGTTGATGATTTTTATCAGCAACTTATGTGTGACTCACGAACATTACCTTCTCTTGCAGTAGAAGAAATAGGAAGAGGTATTCTCGAATATCGAAAAGCTATCAGACAAGATCTGCCATTCAGGCTTAAACGATTACACGTGTGGAATGTATCAGGGTGGACACTTACAACTAGAGCAGGGGATGCCAAAATGCGACTCATTAAACGACTGCTACGAACAGGCCCGGTCTTACTACAAGAAACCAGATGGCATGCTGAAACCCATCAGGTCTTGCACCATAATATACCAGGTATTCAAGTTGTACACACCCAAGGATTGCTAACAGAAAGAGGTGGAGTGTCGGGTGGCTCAGCAGCCCTAATTCCACCTGGGTGGAAACTTGACCGAACAGAAGTTGTCATACCAGGTCGCATTGTCCTTGCCGTCATTCAAGACAGGTATTCTACCATCGGACTCTTGTCAGTGTATCTACATCCACAAACCAAGGTCGTTGAGCTAAAAGAATTAATCGCCTGGGTCAAGACCAGTAGAGTAGACTTTCCCCTTTATATGGGGGGAGATTTTAACCAAGTGGATGCCAGCTGCCCGGACCTTTGGAATGAATTATTGGTCCACGCGCAAGTTCTCGACACGCATCCGCAACTTCACACCTTTGAAAGCCCTACTGGAAGTTCAGCACTCGACAGAGTATTATGTCCCACTGATTACATAACTGCAGCCCAAATCGATGTTATGGTAACAGCCAACAGGCGACATCACCTAAGTGGACATTACCAGCTCACCGCGACCTTTGTTGTTCGACCAAGAGTCAAAAGTGACATGAAAGACCCAGTCCATCAAACCATCCCAACTAACGTATTTTGCCCTGGAAAGAACGAGGCTGACCCCTACATGGTTCCTAACGATCTACAAGAGCTGATAAGAAGGATCCAAAGACTACCCCAAACGGATGAAGTTGAGTTTGTGTCCACCCTTTGGTCCTGGTGGAGACAACAACCTATTCCATCAGATCACCCTCGAATTCCTGAGCATGAACTTCTACGGAAATTCCTTAAAATTCGAGCTGAAGTGTTACACGTACCTGCAAAGCATTTCCATGCACTCCAGGCTGCCACTTACCATATATTTACCTCCAGCGGGGTTAGTGAGCTATATCCAGGAAAAATAACAATTCGAAGTGATCTGTTGAAACAAATTTTTGATTTTCTAGACCAGATCACGATGACTCGGCAATATCCTGCTCTTGAGCAGGTAAATCAACAAGCCAGAGGTATCGGCAATAACATCACGTTCTGGAACCGTTTGCGATCCATTTGCCCCAAGGGCGTCATTTATAATGGGCCGATCCTCAATCAGCAGGGAGAACAGTGCACCACCTCCCAGATGCTGGATGAAGCCATGCTTGACACGCGGAACTTTTGGTTTGTAAAGCCTCAAGACTCTCTTCAAGAATGGGAACCCATTTTACGGGAGTACCAGACTGCTTCGTCGTGGCCGAGTATTGAACTTCCCCAGAAACAAGATTTTCTCCATACGCTCCTTGGCACTAAAGATTCCGCCCCTGGTCCTGATGGAATCCCTTACTCTGCATGGAGGCTTTCCCCTGAAGATAGCTACCCAGTCCTAGATCAGCTGATGATGAAAATGTTAGCAGGCCTACGAGCTGCACCTGTACAAGTAGGGGTTTGGATACCCAAGGCAAAAGTAGGCCCGAGTGCTGACTATTTCAGGCCCTTAGGAATGCCCAATACCTGTGATAGGCTGGTTGATGGCACCATTGCTGCTGTAGTCATGAAAGCAACTTGTGCCTATATGCATCCTTCGCAGGTCGTCATGAATTGCTTTAAAGAACCGCAGCATGCTGTCCATGCCATACAAGCCTTACTGGATAGCAACACTCCCGTGGCTGCACTGCTAGTTGATCTATCAAAGGCCTTTGAGCGGGTTAATCCCTACTGGATCTTACATATCCTGCGAATGCGTAACGCGCCGACATGGGTATGTAACTATGCAAAATATATCCTATTTGGAAGGCTCATCCGCCATAAAGTTCAAGGCAGACTGCTGCCGCCTAGGGCGGTGCATGTGGGAGTTGATATGGGAAGGTCTTTTTCAGTGTTCCTATTCTGCTTGGCAATGGACCCGATATATCATTATATGAATCGTATCCCTCGTGTCCTCAGTGTTCAGGGATACATTGACGACAACACGATTGCAGGACCAGGACATGACATTACCTGGGTCAGTAGAGTCCACAAATGCTATCAATGTTGTTGGTCGGCAGGTTTTCAAATTGACCAGCATACCTGTTGGCAAGCTATCAGCACCGACTGTTTCCCCTTTTCAGTCCAATCCCTGCCTGGGCGGATCGAAAGTGAAGTTATTCTCCGGCAAAAGAAATACCCCACCGCACGAGCAGCGATCTTATCGGCTATCCTTTCCCAAAAGACACTCCTACTTGCACGAGCTGACAAGTGTATAGGATTGACCCCTCGAGAAGCTTGCGGTATCCTTAATGGAACTGACTATACACCCATATGCCCATTGTTGGCACTAGAGTGTAACTGTAGATGTAAAACAGCTCTAGTAATCAACAGCCCGCTTCCAAGCTGGGTGCTTCGTCAGTTAGATCAGTCAGGTTTCGGGGCGCACTGCATCCAAGGTGTTGCGACCTCACTCGGACTATTATTGCTAGGGCGCGCCCAATTGTCCGATCGAGACTTATGGACAGTAACTACACACCCTACTACCCTTAAACAAATCAATCCTAAGGCTGCCGAAAAGTTCATACATCGGCTCAGGCTATTTCGGCAACCAGTCCTCTCAGTTGTCTCTAAGAGTATTGCTTTCAATACGTTTGCGCAAAGTGTGGTACTATACACTACATCCTATTTTGGTGCTGCCACAGAAGATCTTCAAATGTTACGTGCAGCAGCAACGGAACTCTTACTAGGACGAAGCTGGATTAGACATGACCTTCTTGCATTCGTATTTCGACTGTGTAAAATTGCACCACTACTTGACCCGGGTGTAAGTATCCTTGTTTCTGCATTAGGGCTATTCCTGCGAAAGGGGGGAAAGGTTCATGAACTTTACATTGAAACTCCGCCGGCAGTGAACAGGCAAACACACGAAGTTAGGATACTATGGCAAGCGTGGGCACGTGTCGTTGGAGAAGATGTCCTAACAAGAGCAGTGTCAGGAAGTGGTACAATCAAACAACGAATAAACGCAGTCAAAAAATGTGTGCTCCATCACATGATGCAGCTAGCATCTCACTATATTCGTAATAAGGTGCTAACAGCAGGATGGACGGGAGGAATCAGCTGGGCATGGCTCAGCCATGCTTGCGAGGCCAACAAGCGATGGATTCCTAGCATTACTAGGTTCACCTTGTTACGCTGGGCGGTCAATGAGGACGATGATGAGTGGTTAGCACGACGTGGCCAAAGCCGGCAAAAAAAATGTGCTCTCTGTGCTAACTTTGGCCGCGCATACCCACTTGGTGGCTATCAAACCGCAATTTGTGAAACATGTATAGTAACCAAACAATTGACGGCCTTCACGACAGACTCCCTTGAAAGACTGCTGGAGGCATCACGCAGAGTACTCCCTACACAAGAAGAACTACCAGCAAGTGAAGACTGGGAAAAATGCATTGCATGCTCAAAGGGAGACAATACTGTAGGACATTGGATTCGGTGGTGTGTTGTACCTATCAGCGCTTTAAGAAGCCTGACAGGAGATGATTCAATACTGTCGCTGGCCGAAGGATCAAGGAAAAGCGCTAAGCACTTAGCAATAGCATCGCGAGTTGTTCATCAATTCAGGTTGCTACTACGGGAATCAGGTGCAATGAGACATCAAATCTCTGCTCCCCTCACCCCTATGGATACCTGGATACATAACCTCGTGCAAAGGGTACAAACAGAACTACCCCTGGACCTTCGTATGCAGCATATAAGGACGCAGTCAGCTTCCGCCCACTGCTCTGTTAATGACTCGCTACTCTCGTGCTGTGACAAACCCCCCCTCCACATTTCGTGTGCCCTTGCCCCAGCTCGAGTGTGCTTTACTCGTGAAGCAGTGGAAGCCAATCAAACATTTGCGGTCGTCCCCCTAGGCTCTGAACCACTGCATTTAATCCAGCAAACTATCCAGGTCGGAACAGGAATTTCCCCAAATGTCTCGCTCTCCACTTTCCAGTGTAAGTGTGGGGACTATCATTGCCGTATTACGGCATTACAGCCTATAGGCACCGATGAAGTGCTCAGTAGCTGTCTCAATTCTGACAAAACAACACTACTAGTCCAATTTGACGGGTCCTGCCATGCTGATACGGGCACAGGTGGGGCGGGCGCTGCTCTCTTAGAACTCCAACGAGAAGGACTAACGTTGCTCAAGTGGAGGGCTGTTGCACTACCTAGCTGCCCAGACAATATTTTTGCTGAGGCGGTGTCAGCTAATCTCGCTACAGACCTTTTGTGTGAAGAAATCGTACACAGAAGCTACGCAGTTGACCAGGCCTACTTACAAGGGGATATTCTCCCCATCGTAAAACACTTAGCCTTTGCAGGACGCTTTCGTAGGATCGACCTACAGCCTATTATACAGCAAATTCGCCGGAAACAATCAAGGTTTTTTGACCATGGAAAATGGGTATACCGCCCAAGAGAAGCCAACATACTCGCAGACTACCTTGCTGGAGTAGCGAGCCGAGCGGCACAGGCCTTCCCAGCTCATATAAGCGAGCCTACCGAAATCGCGGTTGAAGCGCCCTATCAGTTGGCCATGCGATCAGGAGCTATTGTACTGGAAGAGAGGCCGCGAGGTGTTACGATCCTATTACTTACCGAAGTCCCGAAGGTAAGCATAGAATTGGTAAGTAAATTTATGATGCAAACTGCAAACCAGCAATACCGCAAAGAGGTTGAGACCTATTTAGCGGGCACTGCCAATCTCACGAAACCCCGAATAGTAGAGTATACAGCTTCTGCAACAGACTGTCTGGGCCGACTTTATGGCAGAGGTCCCTGTGCTCAAAGACTGCCACGAAAAGTAAGATTACTCCTATTTGGAAATACGCACCAGGAAGTTGACATGGTCGGCGCTTTCTACGAAATCATGAGACGACTCCTTCGCAGCAGTCACCTCCCACACATAGTAGAACTGAGAGCGATACTTATGGATCTGCTGGGGTTAGTACCGCTGAATCAGCGGTTTGCCGTTGTCAAGCGACGTCCATTAATTGTAATGAATGCAGGAGCAAGCGAAGCGCGTTCTAAAATTGAAAGGGAACACCATATCACATGTCCTCCAGCATTACATCACCTCAGCCTTCAAATTGAATCAGCCACGCAAGCTCTACAGGGGAGGCCCAAAACTCCGAAGCCAATCCAAGGAGCAGCAAACGGTACCAAAAACAGGACCCCCCACATTAGACCCAGAACCACCAGAGCAACACCAGCCCTCAGCCTGCAGCGCATTCTGCTTGCCAGCTGCCTTTGCCTTTGCTTTGGGCGGCATCACCTGCAAGCACGCCACAACAAAGCAGCGTATCACAAACCCCAGACTTCTTCCATGCGAACAGAATCGCTGATAACATGTTTGGCCCTGAAACAACAAACCCAATGGCACCCGCCCGTGCAAACGCCTGCAGCAAAAACACTTTCCGCGGTTCCCTGAGCAGTGGCTTCAGGCTGCTGTTTTCTCAACCACGCTGGACTGGGTAATCTTAACATGCAGCTTGCAAGCGAATTTCAGAGAGACACATTAGCAATCCAAACGTTTTCGCTCGGAGGACAAACAACCTGTTCCTAATTTAAGCAACAAAACCACGGAAATGCACCACAACACGATTGCCAGCCTTGGAAAGCCAATCATGCGTGTCCAGCAATGACAAATTTTGCGTGGAGTAATTCAATGTCGCTACAATTGGAATTCGGAACAGATATTTCTCATATTTACATTGGCCACCAGGCGTGACACCAAACTCCAGCTGTACATTGTATTTGCCTTGAATCTTGTCCTGGTTCTCCGTCAAAAAGCTCAAATCTCGGACATCGTCTAAAATGATGCCATCGTGGATCTTCCGATTGAATTCACGCAAACCGTCAGGGAAATGCAGGAGGGGACCAACCTTGAGTTCCAACGGGCTTCGAAACAAGGAGTTGGCATATTCGGTCTTGCCAGACATAGAGGCACCCAGGAGCAACAAAACAGGATACCGCAAGGCATCCATCTCGAAAAGCTTCAGCCAAGCGGTCACCTCTGCAATTTCCGGAAACGTTTTGTAGAGTTCAGGATTGGATCTGATTCTCTTCGTGTTGCTGGCAATGAGGGCCTGAAGCTCTTGCTTTTCTTCTTCTTGCACGACAGCGTCTAAGTTGCGTTTTCGGGCTGGTACGCCATCCCTAGTCAAGTACAAGTACTCCTTGTACACCTCCGTTGTGACTTTCCGTTGCTTCCAAAGCTTCTCAGGCCATGCGCCCAAGACCTGGTAACGAAACAGCTCGTCTGTCCAGACAGGGGCATAGTTTCCGGCCACACAGAGGCCGCCACAAGACAGGCGAGCCGTGCCAATTTTGTTTGCCCAGACATAGAAAAATCCACGGTCTATGCTCATCTGCAGTTTCTTCCTGCACAAACCATCGCCACACAAGTCCGTTGGCGAGACATTTGGTTTAAGCCTTTCGAAAACAAAAGCAGAAACGGTTCTATCAACTTCGGACTTGAACTGGAGCATGACATGGGCATGGAATTTGCCTGACGCACAAGTCTCCAATGTCGTGCACCAATGGCGCACTTTCCAAGGCTGGAGGTGATTGAGGACAAAGACATTCAAGGCAAGCCATTGGGCCGGATCAGCAAACCCATTGTAAGTAAGAAGGACTGATGTGCCTGGTACCCGATACTCATTGCGCTGCGCAGGAGCTGGAACCATTGACAAAGGATGCTCCGCACTTCTGCTGGCAGCAGAGCCATCACGAGCTTTTTTCTTCGCAAGCTCCCAAGAGGCTCTAGCTTCATTCAATTGCTGTTGGTGCCGCACATCTCCGCCACGATCTGGATGAGTCTTCAATACAAGCTTCCGGAACACTTTCACAATGTCATCATCGCTGGAATCCCGTGTGCAACTCGACTGCACGTTGTAGAGCGGAGCCAAGGCATGCAATAGAGCTACAAGAGCTCGTTTGGCCACAAGCACTGCCGAGCACCCCATGACTTTGCACAAACAGGAGTTGCCACGTCAAGTCACCCTCGAACAACAAAAATGGCGGCAACAGCCTTTGGATGTGGCAAAAAACAGCACAAAAACCATGATGTCCAGCTGCTACTCCGCCTACTCCGCTACTCCCGGCAAAGTGATGCCCCTAGATCCTATAGGCAGAAAGACATTTCAGGCAACAGGTCGGAGTAAGACGAACAAGAAAATTGAGATTTCCAGACACTGTCTGCAGTCTAATTGCCATGATGTCCAGCTGCTACTCCGCCTACTCCGCTACTCCCGGCAAAGTGATGCCCCTAGATCCTCTAGGCAGAAAGACATTTCAGGCAACAGGTCGGAGTAAGACGAACAAGACAATTGAAATTTCCAGACGCTTTCTGCAGTCTAATTGCCATGATGTCCAGCTGCTACTCCGCCTACTCCGCTACTCCCGGCAAAGTGATGCCCCTAGATCCTATAGGCAGAAAGACATTTCAGGCAACAGGTCGGAGTAAGACGAACAAGAAAATTGAGATTTCCAGACGCTTTCTGCAGTCTAATTGCCTACTCCATCCCGTTTTAAATTAGTACTATTATTGATTAGGGGGATGTACGGAATTGTCGGTGTACATGCTTCAGAGTTCACAAACGTTAGGAGTCTAGGGGGGAAAGGGGTACAGACAAAAGACTCAAGCCCGACTATCAGCACGCAGCACGCCCATTCTTGCCTGGAAGTTCCAGAAGAAGTGCGACCTTGGCGACACCGGAACCATGGGGAAAAAATTGGCTACAATCGTGTGTCCTAGCTTTAGCTCTGCGAAACTACTTGCAATGTGGGGCAACAACGATCGTTCCTGACACGAATGGCTCCTATAATGCAACCTACTGTCTGACAAATCCGAGCTGTTCTAGTCCATCAGTCTCATGGTCTCTCTCACATGTGACTAGCTGCTTTGGGGTCCGCACGGCGCACTCCAACAACAAATGGTCACTTGTGCTGTGGTGACTAGAGAAACGGCAGCAGCCACTAAGAGCACTCACATTGACAAGAACAGGTGCTACATTGACAAGAACAGGTCACGACATCGGCAACCCAAAAAAGCAATAAACAACTGCAAACCCAAATACACGTCATGGTGGTACAAACGGCTACTGCACAACCCCACAATTGCCAAGTCTGGTTGTGAAAGGCTTGCAAAACAGAACTGAGCTTGTTCAAATCACAACCTATCTTCTTTGAAGGTACAAGGAATTAAGACCCACCGCGAGGCAATGGAATGAAACGTTGTTGCATTGTTACACCAACAGTATGAAAACACAAAGCAGCAAAAGTCACACTGAAGCTACAAAACGCTTGACATGACATCAAAGCACAAAAGAATAACGAAACCCAACTTGTTTGGAGATGTTTGGTTTGAAAAGGGCGCGAACGCACGCAACGCGACAATGCTTGGAGGTACATAAAGTCGGTCACCGCACAAGCAACGAGTTACACGCCGAAGATAGTTGGAGTCTAGACCTCCCAGCGCAAGCGTAACGTATCCGTACGTCCTGCAACTATTCCAAGGAAGTACGGCTCCATGCCGTTATTAACCCGTTAGTGTACCGACGCACGGGTGAAACGGTGCATACGGAACTCTTCCCACCCACCCACCAATGGTCTTTGAAAGCCAACCCGTTCACACCGGTGTTTAACGTGTACCACACCCCTGGTGTTTAAGGTGAACCACACCGGTGTTTAAGGTGTACCACACCCCTGGTGTTTAAGGTGTACCACACCGGTGTTTAAGGTGTACCACACCCCTGGTGTTTAAGGTGAACCACACCGGTGTTTAAGGTGTACCACACCCCTGGTGTTTAAGGTGAACCACACCGGTGTTTAAGGTGTACCACACCCTGGTGTTTAAGGTGAACCACACCGGGGTTTAAGGTGTACCACACCCCTGGTGTTTAAGGTGAACCACACCGGTGTTTAAGGTGTACCACACCCTGGTGTTTAAGGTGAACCACACCGGTGTTTAAGGTGTACCACACCCCTGGTGTTTAAGGTGAACCACACCGGTGTTTAAGGTGTACCACACCCTGGGGTTTAAGGTGAACCACACCGGTGTTTAAGGTGTACCACACCCCCGGTGTTTAAGGTGAACCACACCAGTGTTTAAGGTGTACCGCCACCACGGTGTTTAAGGTGAACCACACCGGTGTTTAAGGTGTACCACACCCCCGGTGTTTAAGGTGAACCGCACCAGTGTTTAAGGTGTACCACCACCACGGTGTGTAAGGTACACCCCACCTGCAACCCTGCAAGGCCGCCTACGACCCTGAAACCTCCACCTACGACCCTTCCAGGTCACACCTGCGACCTGGAAATCTCCTTGTATAGGGAGCCCACTTACGACCCACAAACCTCCACCTATGACAATTCCAAGTCACACCTACCACCTGCATATCCCCTTGTAGGGAGCGCGCCTACACCCAACGATTCACTACCCAACGAGTGCAAATGTTCTGGTTGCTTATGTGCTGCACACAAATTCCCGCGCTTCTGCGTGAACATGGCCACACGCAAAACCACGCGTATGTTTTGAGCAACAAAACTACAAGTAGTCGCTGTACATTACACACCGTCCAGAAACAGTGACAAAATTTGCAGCATTGTAGAGATTAAGTCACTAGAGCAATTTCTTTCCGAAACTGTGAGCGACATTGCTCATCTTACAAAGAAGCTGCAAAATGACAGCTCTTTTTCCCAGCAGATTGGCCTCCAGTTACAATGGGCAAAACTTCGGCTCCATGCGTCTGCTTGCCAGCTCGAAAAATGGAGGAAGGTCGAAAAATGCTCTTTACACACATACAGTTGCTCTCTCTTAGCCTCGGAGGCCGGCCCCTCCACTTCCTTTGCCTTGGATGGAAAGCGAAAGCATGAAAACGAAAATGGGGGAGACGCTGGGAATGATCTTACACAATCAAAAGAAGGCCACCCGGCCCTCAACTTCCTTGCTCTTTGCATCTAGGAGGAGTTGCAGATCTGCCTTTGACAACCCTTTGGCAGCCTGCCATTCATGAACATGAGGACACACAGCGTCCTGCACGTGAAAGTCCGCCCAGCACTCACGCAGAGGCAGAGAGGCGCCTTGATTAGACGGGTCCGTTTGCGGAGGGCATTCTTTTCCATCTTCTTGGCTTCGCGGGCTGCTTTCTTCGCAGCTTCATGCTTGTGCTTCAAATCTTGGAGCTGTTCACACAGCACGGCCTCACACATAACAGACTACAATCGTCCCCAAAATCACCCCAACACAGATTCCCAAGGATAGGATGCCCACTCAAGGTGAACTGGCATGGGGGGGCATGAATCACTGGGTGATGCCAGGCTGAATGCGATGACTACCTACCTGCCTGGCTTCACCTACTCAACTGTCCACCTGACGAACTCTAAACGACATGCGTCTGGACATGCATCAGCGCCCCGTGAACTACAAGACTGCCGCACGATCTTTTTGCAAACAAACTTGTTTTAGCCGGTCCTATTTCTGGGACCGCAAACTGAGCTGCAAAGTGGCTTCGCTCCAGTGGGCCTCCCTAGTAGTTAACAATCACCTGCCAGTAAAGAGGCCACAATATGCTACTCATGCCAGAGGTGCTGCTTTTCGAACTCTAGAATGGTATGAAGAACATATTATGATCTCTTACTACAAGGAACTAACGAGAAGGTGTCACATAATATCAGCGATCTGGCTTCATGATGGACTCTGGCTCCCAAAAGAAATCTCTCCACATTTACTCTATGAAGCTGAACGGGCAATGCTCCATCAATTACAGCTAGATTCATGCGATCCCCCCCTTTTCAGTTTACGTGAACTCGCCGCAGATGCTCAGGCGCTTATACAAACTCTCGATGATGTCACCGTGGCCACAAAACCCCTCCTCCCTTCCACGTCCTGAAAGAAAAAGAAACATCGAAAGTGAGTTCTTTGGGACAAGACCCATCCGATGGAACACACAAGCACCAACATCGGGCTACAATACCTTTACGGACCGCATGGCCAAACGGCGTAGAGCAACCTAAATACTCTTTCTATGTACCTCAGCTGAATAACACAGTCGTTTTTCGGTATTGTCAGGCTTATCGAGCCCCCCAGTCCAATAAGTTTGCTAAGCGTGGTAGAACTTGCTATTTGTTGTCATCTTCCTTGATTGATCACCTTTCTCTGCCTAACTACTATGAGGCAAGGCATAATCGTACAGTTTATGAGCAGTTTTTATTGCTCACAGGCAGTTAATCTTGTATTCCATATCTCTGCCAATGGGCATGGAGAACGAGAGACCTAGACAAAAACCACTGCCATGCTCAGCGAACCTGTTATCCCATCAAGTCACTCAGTTACGAAAAGATCTGGCGAAGGCAACTGACAATGCAAGCCTAGCCGGTGTGGGCACTGAGAATGCTGTCAATCAACTGAAATTGGCATTAAGGGCGCTCGATCAAGCACTAGTGCTCCTGGCAAACGAAGAAGGGAATCACGTAGTCTCAACACGAGAATCGTGTGAAGACCAGGCTGACCGGAAATCTTTGACTGCCATTGATCGAGCAAAAATCTTTCAGAGATGGGAGGCAAGTCGGCGGCAAGAAAAGCACGGCAGACAACAAAGTCGGAGTTCTGTGAAGCGGAAGTTGGATGAATGAGCTGACTTATTACTGCATATCGTGTTTGTGCCACAAAAGAGTCATCAGTGCGAAGACAAAATGATTGGTCGACTGAGTGGTTTTTCTTGCCAGTTGAGCACTACTCCTCTCTCCCTCTCTGGCTTCAAAACTAGGTAGCAAGATTATACCTGGCACTCTATAGATTGCCCTCCCTCCTGTTGTTTCTCTCTATCTGGTTTACTCCGATTGTGCCTGTCGTATTCATGTCTGTGCTCCCTTGTTCCATGAGCCACACTCCAACTACGTATTTGATCGGTGGTACTGAATGTCGAGGCTTCTATGCATATCCCACTGTTCGGCTCCTCAGTAACGGTATTGTGCAGCAACTGACCATGCTTGTGAATTTTCCGTCTACCTCATGATTTTTTGCTAAATTCTCCCTTAGTCGTCCATGGGGTAATTTCCTCCCTAACTATGCAATGGACCTTCATAAGTATATATCGTTTTCACTTACTAAGATTGCACAGGGTACTTCTGTCCAAGGACGTGACAGGGGTCCCTCACATAAACAGTCAATTAACTCCATTGGTCTCGGAATTCAAAGGTCTCACTTTCCCCCCCCACTTGAACAGTGCTAATATGTTGAATTAAAAAGAGATTACACAATTTCAGTTGCCGGATTGCTTGCCATGGCGTATGCTACATCGGATGCATCAAGCTGTGATGAACGACTTCTACATATTAAACGAGTCATCAATAAGTACACAGCTTGCTGTACCTTATTGGACAATTTGCAGTCTGCCCACTTCCATTTGCTCAAGGCGAAGCAACAGGCCAAGGAAGTATTCTGGGTTGACATACCAATGCCAGAAAAGCTTGATGAGAACATTCAAGCGCAAGTCACTTTACTTCACATGATCGCTGACTACAAAGCCCACATTGTACGTGAAATGGAATACGCTCAAAACGAGCTGTTAGTCCCAGTGGTGTATCCCGATGGCATTGAGATCAGTTCAGATGTAGGCGAAGAACTCCATGATGTGAGGGAGAACTGCTTCCCGCCCTCACCTTAACAATGGTAATACCAAAGGCTGAGAAGTGCCAGCGCTACCAAAGAAGCAAGATGACGATGTGCCTCCAAACTTCCTGTTATACACCTTGCCTGAGCTATGAGTGACTGGCCAGCCCCAATGTAGTTATACCACGTATAGCGCAATTTTGTTTGGCTATCGAGAAAATAAGAACACGAGTGTATGCAGCTTGAGTGACATGTTACACTACAGCTTTACATGCCGGCAGCTACTGGACTTTAATACATGGTAACGAATTTCACAACACCTTGCCAGTACATGTAGTCTATCGGCTCAGACATAGTTCAGACAACACAAGTTGACCAAATGATTGCTACCTTCAATGTTGCTACCTTGTTGCCTGACACTGACATGCATAGTACAGGTTTCCCTCAGCTGCCAAGCCACGGTGCTTTTCCGACCAAGGACGTGTCGGGACTGCACCTGGCAAACGCTCCACCCTCGTAGCCATGTCGACTGCGCTCATGACATTTCTGAGGAACTACCACTGGAAAGGTTATAACGTCGAAACCATTCAGAGCACTCCAAATA
>CAMXCT020004924.1:455000-482500 GCA_947184155.2 Cladocopium goreaui | reverse complement strand
ACCTGCACAAGGCTGGCCTGAGACGTAGCTTGTTGCACACGTGCTGTCGAAACCTCCAGCAGGAAACCGAAGCGCTGCAACTGCTGCAACCCATTTTCATGTGCCAAACAGATTATTCCCATCCAATCCAATTCTAGTTCCTGTCAGAATTCTGCCTGCGTCTCGAACTCTTGGAACTCATCTCCTCTGAACCAAGGGAACGGTGAAGAGATTCGGGACCCACGGGACTGTGAGAGCGGTTTCATAGACCCATGTAGGGATTCCCTGCCGATTGAACTGGCGTTCTGGTCACGGATGGTCACGAATGAGGATACACAACTTTACAACTTTAGATCAGGCTACAATGTAGAGACTTGTCAACTTCTCAACGAGCCAAACTCAACTGCCTCAAAGTGCAAAATTGTTCTCAAATAAGCTGCAGATAGCTGCAGTATATGTTGAGCTCAGCTTCCGGTTGTTTTAGATCTTGATCTGATGGTAATTCTCCTCATTTGAACCTTTCACCTCGTTTGATGAGACAGCTAGAGCTAATCCATTCATGTTTACGTAATGTAACATGATATTCATGTGCACACCAAGCAGCCCGGCTTAGAGACCGGAGGTTCAATTCTTTAGCAACCGTCCAACCGCCTCCAGCCAATTGATACTGATGGGGTATGCGGTAACGGGGTGCGTATGCTCCTCTGTTCATCTCAGCTGTATTGTCAGCAGGAGTGGGATACCTCACAGGTGCAAACCCAACACATCTGCCAGCATCAAGCAGCACTGGAATTTGATGTAACAGATTGATACATGTCAACAATGGGATTGGTAAGACACCGACCAACATGTGAAGAATCTGTTTTTTTCAAGTGTAACTTGCTTTACTTGGCAAGACAAGCATCCAATTGCTGCAATTACCAAGTCTGCTGGTACCCCGCAGTCAGTGGTACCCCGCAACATCTGTGGCTTCTACCAGTTGCTTTGAAATTCTCGTGGTTCCACCGCACCTTGGTGAAAAGCTCCGCGCGACCCTTCCGCTGTTCCAATGGATGGGACGACCTGAGGCCACGGACCGAGCGGCTTTAGCCCAGCGCGGTGGGTTTTGGCCACTTTCGCCGCCGGCGCTTCCCATAGCTCCCTCAGCTGTTCAAAATCAGTCAGCTTCCCACACATCACACATAAACACAGAGTTTTTGCAGGTTTTTGGCAGGATTTTGCCACTAGGCCCTTGGCTCTGGTACAGACTGGGCCTGTCTTGTCACACCTGGCCAGTCCACGCTTAAGGTCTCTTTTCATTGGCGAAGTGGAACCATGTTGAACCTTGTGGAATACATTGGCCCAGAAAAAAGGCGTACACACATGAAGCAGAAAGGCCATCATAAACCTGGTAACAATCCAAGTTGGTTTGTATCCCCATTTTGGTGAAAAACAAATCAAATATCAAATCCCCATTTAGGATTGGATGATTGGACATCCACCTAATTTGGAGTTCAAATGAGCAACACACCTCGGTCCAAAGGCCAAACCCCTTTGGAACCCCATCACCACTGCTTCAAATGGATTTCCCACATCAAAATCGAACCAGAATCCCCACTAAATCAGCAAGTCTTGTAGCTGAACGAATCCCCGGAATCCCATGAAATCCAGATATCAACTTAGACAAGAAAATGGACTAGGGACTAGGGACCTCCGGCAGGGGCGACTTTGCGCTCAATGCTCTGGCGTGCCTTGGTTACAGCTTTGCCCACCAAAGAACCGCCAACAAATTGCCAGGCTACACATAGATGTAGACGTATTCCTAAGTAAGCACATAATTTACGTGTACAAGGCTAATTCTGACAACATACTATACATACATGTCTTATCATTCTAAAGAAAAGATTCGCATATACAGAAACATACATGGTGTATCTATCTACCCTCTGGTAATTTAAGATCGTCGTGGAAAATCGCAATGTTTAATCCGCCAAATCCTCAAATTACTCGAGGGTAAGGGTCATTGTTATCCCATAAATAAGTCCCACAAATGATTGCCATGTCCCATCATTTTATATCCCATGATACCAATAGGTTTCGTGTTCCCACATATGTCTGATGATTTTTTAAAATTTCCATATTTTACCTACTCCATGATGACCATCTGTGCAAAAAAAATGCATGGTAGTATATGGTCTATGGTCATCCCACGCCATGGGAATTCAAACATCATGGCTTATCTCTCAATCCCTTATGGATTGACTATTCTCATCTCAAAAGATGGAAGAATAAAAAGACTTTTCACCATCTCCCATAGTCCCATGAGATTGATTTATGTACATCTATATATATACATACATACATACATAGATATAGATATAGATATAGATATAGATATATAGATATAGATATATAGATATATAGATATAGATATATAGATATATAGATATAGATATATAGATATAGATATATAGATATAGATATATAGATATATAGATATATGTATATATATATATATATGTATATTTATTTATGTATTCATTTAGTCAACACTCCAATAATTCCCAAATTTTGCCCCAGAAAACCAGACCCGTCGCTCAAGGCGCAGGATGCGGAGCCCGGGCGATTGGCTCAGGCCCGCCGGCTCCTCCAGGGCCAATGCCCATCCTGGGCACCGGCACCCCGGACAAAGGTTGAAAAATGGGCCGGGAATGGTTGAAGGTCGTTGAATGTCCAAGATATTTGCAGACCCGATGTTAAAATCAATCATCTCTTGATATCACCTAGACTGTAAATGATGAAAAGGCTCCAGAACGCATTCGTCCCCAACACAAAAACGGTCGGCCCAACGGGAGATTGCACGCCAATGTCAGCAAATCTATCCTGGGGGTTCCAGCTTGGCAAGACGTGCCAAACGCTTTTTCTGGTCGAAGGTAACATCGCCGAAGTCCATTTGTCAAGGAAAAGAACCTCGGCAAGGTGCAGTGCCCCAATCAGTCTACAAAAACAACTCGCAATTGCAAAAGGTGCTTCAGAGATTGCTGACACATGCTGATATTAAGGACTCGATGTACTCTATGACAATAGAACTCACTGTGTGTTCTTGACAGAGCGTTGGAATCTAGACGAAACAACTATGGACTGCGAACCCATCTGGAAGGATTCCAAGCATCTCTCACGTTTGTGAAGGTCAAGAACACTGAGTCAAAAAAACGGTCAGCCCAATTCCCAGGATTGCTCTTTCGGATGAACATCGAAACATCAAACCCACTCTGGTTCATTGCTTTTCAGCCTCCCACTCTTCAGCCGACTTCCACCATTCCACCAGCTGTCCCAAGACCACAAAGATCCATCGCAAGAGCCCAAGTTCAAAGGGTGCTGTGTTCTGTGGTCAAGTCTACACCATCTCTTTTCAGCTGAACCTTTGAAAGCATCTTCGATCAGAACCTCTGGCTGTTTCTTTGAAAGCTAGCTCTCTGCGGAACGACTTCTTCCTTGAACCAGCTTGAAGTGATTTTCACACCGAAACACCACCTTTGTTACCCTCCGGTGTCATCGGCAACGGAAAATACCCTATGAATGGAGGTTTTGGTGGGAAAAAAAAATACATCACCATTTTTCTTCGTTGAATCCTATGGAGAATCGCGACTCAAACGACAGCGCCGGCGCTTTTCAACGCTCCAACCGTCATCGCGTCATCGCGTCATTTGGACCGAGACCGAGACCGCGACTTCCTGTCGGCCGCTGCCCTTTCAGCTTTCTCCTGGATGCAACCAACGACATGCTACTACCTGATAAGGGGAATGTCCCCGGATATGAAATTTCTATGTGTATATATATATATAATGTATATATATATATCAATATAATCTTTATATAGATTCATATCATCTATATATGGAGATTAATATAATCTTACAAATTATATCATATATATATATACATATTGGATAATATTATATATATATTCTGTATCCCACAGATCCCTGGTTTCGGAAGGTCCTTGGCTTCAGACTCTTCTCGAGCCTGACGTGCGTGGAGCCTGGCAGCTGACGCTCAAGGATCTGGTAATTAATATTAATGAGGTTATATTAATGATTAATGATCATTAATGATTATTCATTATTGTTCCTGATGAATGATGATTAATGTGTATTTGGCTGTGTATTAATGAACAACAATCAGGCTGCATGTAGCCTCCTGAAAAGTCCCAACAGAAAATCTCACATCCCAAGGGCACCAGCCAGGGGCAGGAGGCATCTTTCCATTTTCCTCAAGGCCTGGCACGAATGTTGACAATTCAACCTGTTGTGTTGTTGGGGTGTTTTCTGCAAACTTCAAACATACAAAATATGGAAAGATGGAGATTGTGTCTCCTTGCATTGTTGCGAGAACGTAAGTCTATGTTTTTGCTAAAATCACCTCTTGGACCATGGTGTGAACATATTAGAGACTTTAACTAACATCCTGAAGAACGCCCTTCGGCCCTGAAAGAGCACTCAATAAACACTGAATCAACCCTGGAACAAACCCAACAAACCCTTAAAAAACTTTGAATAAAGCCTGAAAAAACCCTAAAGTGTATAAATTACCATCAAACTTTGGGCGATTGTCCACAACGGAGGGGACATTTTTTGAACACCAGCCTACCAACATTCTGTCAATGGTCCTCAAATTCAACTTGGAGCAAATTTGTGTATGATTGGCGTGATGGAAATTCATAGATATCATAGATATCTTTGCTACTTAAGCATTAGCCTCTTAATCCAAGCACATCTACCACTATGATTGCATGCATTGCGTGAATCTTGAAATCCGTAGCTCTACTCCACAAATTGTAGCCAAGTCCAAAACGGACACGTGCAAAATCGGTGCCTTCCAACATTCGAACTAGAAGCCCCGATGGGTGCTTGGCGTTGCCTCGTGGCTCTTCAGCTAAGCTTCACAGCAGACATTCATTCCAAATTTTGCAAAGAAATCCCGAGACCTTTCTAGTGTGTTAGGCATTCATCTTTATTCCCAGGCAATAGAAATAGATCGGAAAAATATCAACACATATAATATAGTATGTAATATGATATATATTGATCAACAGCCTGGACAGACAAAACCGTCAGCACAGAGCTGCCCCGCCAATCCGCTCATCCATGTCTTTCAGATCCTGAAAGAAGGTGTGGAAATGTTAAGCTGATCTGCTTGCGGTTGAGCAACCGAACAAAAACCACGAATGTCATTGGGAATCTTTAGGAGGGATAAAAAAATGGTGCTTGAAACAACCAAGCAGTTCTGGCTTGGAAAAGATCAAAAGCAAACCAAGACCTGTAGAGTGAGCTAGATTCCTGCCGGAAATGGATGAAAACAGCAAAAATACCCACTGCCCTTCAGAACAAAACTGGAGCGGTCATCACAGTAACAGCCGCCTGGGATTTGTGCTTCCCTCGAATCTTCATGGTCTTGATTAATCTGTGTAGGAGCTGATCATCCAAATTGTACTTCCACGCAAAGTCTTTGATCTCTGGATCCAACAAGTCTTTCCCTCAGTGCAGCAGGGCACAAAAACAAAGTTGTCCCTTGATTCGAATGGTCAAGTACAAAACTAAGTGTATTCCCAAAGTTTATTCGCCAGTTGAACCAGGCCGCCAATGAAACTGCCATTGTTGAGCTCACGGATCTTCACGAGCATCACATCTACGGATTTTTTGTTGTTCTTGGCGCCCTTCTCCATGATATGCCATAAAACCTGCATGTCCTCATCATAATCTTCTCTGGTCTTCATGGCCTGAAAATTTGCGCTGTCCAAGCGCAACTCTCGCCGCGCGTCTCCATCTCTCTGTTGAATAAGTGCTATAGGTTTCTATCCAACCTAGTCTATGCTGTTTCTATTCTGTTCTATTCTATTCCATTCTATTCTATTCTATCAAATCTATCTAATCTATCCAATCTATCTAATCTATCTAATCTATCTGCCTGCTTACCTACTTAGCTACTTACCTACTTACCTACCTACCTACCTACCTACCGACCGACCTACGCACCTATCTATCTTTTCATTTCATTCATGTCATATCAAGTCATGTTATGTCATGGCATGCCATTTCGTATCATATGAATCATATGTCATATGTCATATGTCATATATCATGGTTTCAATGGGCTCGGAGCTCACCATGCCAGCCTTGTTCAGTTTTTCGCAGATCTTATCGTCGATGCCAAAATGTCGACAGATCTCTTTGACTCGAGGATCGATGGGATCTGGAGGCGGCCGGGCGACCTTCTCCTCCTCTTCATCTGCATTGCCCATGGCCATGTTCATCATGGCCGCCATGTTCATCATGGCCTAGGTCCAAGTCCACAAAAGAATGATAGCACTGCCGGCACTGCCATGTGCTCTTGGTATGCTGCTATACTTTGAGACTTCCATGCCCTATGATCGACTAAGCTCTTGGCCATTGGATTCATGCCACCCATCATAGGCATACCACCCATGCCCATCATCGGCATGCCCCCCATGTTTCCCATTCCACCCATTCCACCCATTCCACCTCCCATTCCACCACCCATGCCACCTCCCATTCCGCCACCCATACCACCCATGCCACCCATGCCACCGCCCATTCCGCTACCCATTCCACCTCCCATCGCACCACCCATGCCACCACCCATGCCACCACCCATGCCCATTCCGCTCATCCCACCCATGCCTCCCATGCCACCCATGCCACCCATCATGGGCATTCCACCCATGCCCATTCCACCACCCATTGGCATGCCAGGGCCACCTTGCATCATACCAGGCATCCCTGACATAGGTGTAGTGCCTGCAGCGACGAAGAACGTTTTCAATCACTTGAATATTGAATATGGCAGCTTTGTTTAGAAACTGGAACTCGTTCACCCTAGGTCAGAACAGGGGCATCCTGAGTGCTAAAAATGGGATGTTCAATGATGATCATCGTACTCATCCCATTTTTTGGTGAGATGTTCTTTTGGCACATCCCCTCATCACCAACCAATGGGGGCCAGGTGACTTGGAGAAGACATGGATGGAGAGGACATGCCGCCACAGCCGCAGCTACCAGGACAGCCGCCGCAGCCGCATCCACAGCATCCTCCAGGACAGCCCCCTGGGCCTGAACAGGTCGATGGAGGTGTCCTAAAATAAGGCTACCACTACCCCAAACTATCTTAAGAGGATTTTCCACGAAAGAAACCATCCAGCTATTGGGGTACCCCCATTTTAGGAAACCCCTAGATGAAAGTGGACACATGGCGCTGGAAAAGTGACTACCGTGACTCTCCGTCTCAGACTCTACTCGCCTCCTGGCACCATGAGGGGCGAGCAGAGCGGTTCTACAGTACCAGTTGAAAGCTTAGATTCTCAGTTTCTCCTGGCTGCCTGGTTTTTGTTCAAGCGCTCAGCTTCTCAGATTCTCAGATCTGCTGGTCACAGGTGGGTTGTTCATCGGTCAACCCGAAGATCTAGAGAGTCTGGGGTGGAGCTAGTTTCTGGTGCTGTTTTTGAAAGCACCTGTACGTTTGGTCGATCTTTTTCAATACTTAGACTTGGGAAGGAAATGGCAGCGCAGTCAGCAAGGCTGCTGAAATGGTGGCTCCAACAGGAATCAAGAAGGATGTTGGGAAGCAGAAGCTGCAGTAAGGCCTGTCGTTTTTCTCCATACGTCTTCCGCTTTTGAGCACACAATCCGTAACCGGCTCCTATCCAATCAGGCTCAGCTGTCAACTAAACCATGTGGTGTACCTGCACAGTGACCAAAACCAGCACCAGCCAAGAAGAGGTCCACAAGGACACACACTGCTGACCGACACAGAGAGAGAGAGAGACAGGTGTATATAGTATGTATATAATATATATATATATATATTATAATATATATATATATATTATATTTATATATATATATTATATATAATATATATATATTCATATATATTAAGGGAAATAAAAAAGGAAAAAATACGGAAATAAATAGGAAAAAAAATAGGGAAATAAATAGTGAAATAAATGGGGAAAAAATAGGGGAATAAATAGAGAAATGAATAGGGGAAAAAATTGGAAATAAATAGGGAAAACTATGGAAATAAATAGGGAAAAATAGGGAAATAAATAGGGAAAAAAATAGGGAAATAAACAGGGAAATAAATAGGGAAATAAATAGGGAAATAAATATGGAAATAAATAGGGAAATAAATAGAAAAATAAATCAGGAATAAATAGGGAAATAAATAGGGAAATAAATAGGGAAATAAATAGAGGAAATAAATAGGGGAATAAATAGGGAAAAAATAGGGAAATAAATAGGGAAAAAATAGGGAAATAAATAGGAAAAATATGGAAATAAATAGGGAAAACTAGGGAAATAAATAGGGAAAAAATAGGGAAATAAATAGGGAAAAAATAGGGAAATAAATAGGGAAAAAAATAGGGGATAAATAGGGAAAAAAATAGGGAAATAAATAGGGAAATAAATAGGGGAAAAAAAAGGGAAATAAATAGGGAAATAAATATGGAAATAAATAGGGAAATAAATAGAGAAATGAATAGGGGAAAAAATTGGAAATAAATAGGGAAAACTATGGAAATAAATAGGGAAATAAATAGGGAAAAATACGGAAATAAACAGGAAAAAATAGGAAAGTAAATAGTGAAAAAAATAGGGAAATAAATAGGTAAATAAATAGAGACAAAATAGGGAAATAAATAGGGAAATAAATAGGGGAAAAAAAAGGGAAATAAATAGGGAAAAAATAAGGAAATAAATAGGGAAAAAATAGGGAAATAAATAGGGAAAAAATAGGGAAATAAATAGGGAAATAAATAGGGAAATAAATAGGGGAAAAAAAGGGAAATAAATAGGGGAAAAAAATGGAAATAAATAGGGAAATAAATATGGAAATAAATAGGGAAATAAATAGGTAAAAATAGGGAAATAAATAGGGAAATAAATAGGTAAATAAATAGGGAAATAAATAGGGGAAAAAATAGGGAAATAAATAGGGGAAAAAAAAGGGAAATAAATAGGGAAATAAATAGGGACAAAATAGGGAAATAAATAGGTGAAAACAAAGGGAAATAAATAGGGAAATAAAGAGGGAAATAAATAGGGGAAAAAATATGGAAATAACTATGGAAAAAATAGGGAAATAAATTGGGAAAAAAATATGGAAATAAATAGGGACAAAATAGGTAAATAAATAGGGAAAAAATAGGTAAATAAATAGGGAAATAAATAGGGAAAAAAAAAGGAAATAAATAGGGAAATAAATCAGGAAATAAATAGGGGAAAAATAGGGAAATAAATAGGGAAAAAATAGGGAAATAAATAGGGAAATAAATAGGGAAATAAATAGGGGAAAAAAAAGGGAAATAAATAGGGAAATAAATATGGAAATAAATAGGGAAATAAATGAGTCAAATTTTGGAAATAAATAGGAAAAAAAATAGGTAAATAAATAGGGAAAAAATATGGAAATAAATAGGGAAATAAATAGGGAAAAAATAGGGAAATAAATAGGGAAAAAATAAGGAAATAAATATGGAAAAAAATAGGGAAATAAATAGGGAAAAATAGGGGAATAAATAGGGAAATAAATAGGGAAATAAATAGGGAAATAAATAGGGGAAAAAAAGGGAAATAAATAGGGAAAAAATATGGAAATAAATAGGGAAATAAATAGGGAAATAAATAGGGAAATAAATAGGGAAAACTATGGAAATAAATAGGGAAATAAATAGAGGAAAAAATAGGGGAAAAATAGGGAAATAAATAGGGAAAAAATAAGAAAATAAATAGGAAAAATATGGAAATAAATAGGGAAAACTAGGGAAATAAATAGGGAAATAAATAGGGACAAAATAGGGAAATAAATAGGGAAAAAATAGGGAAATAAATAGGGAAATAAATATGGAAATAAATAGGGAAATAAATAGAGAAATGAATAGGGGAAAAAATTGGAAATAAATAGGGAAAACTATGGAAATAAATAGGGAAATAAATAGGGAAAAATACGGAAATAAACAGGAAAAAATAGGAAAGTAAATAGTGAAAAAAATAGGGAAATAAATAGGTAAATAAATAGAGACAAAATAGGGAAATAAATAGGGAAATAAATAGGGGAAAAAAAAGGGAAATAAATAGGGAAAAATAAGGAAATAAATAGGGAAAAAATAGGGAAATAAATAGGGAAAAAATAGGGAAATAAATAGGGAAATAAATAGGGAAATAAATAGGGGAAAAAAAGGGAAATAAATAGGGGAAAAAAATAGGGAAATAAATAGGGAAATAGAGAGAGGGAAATAAATAGGTAAAAATAGAGAGGGAAATAAATAGGGAAATAAATAGGGAAAAAATAGGGAAAAATATGGAAATAAATAGGGAAATAAATAGGGAAAAATACGGAAATAAACAGGAAAAAATAGGAAAGTAAATAGTGAAAAAATAGGGAAATAAATAGGTAAATAAATAGAGACAAAATAGGGAAATAAATAGGGAAATAAATAGGTAAAAAATAGGGAAATGAATAGGGAAAAAATAAGGAAATAAATAGGGAAAAAATAGGGAAATAAATAGGGAAAAAATAGGGAAATAAATAGGGAAATAAATAGGGAAATAAATAGGGAAATAAATAGGGAAATAAATAGGGAAATAAATAGGGGAAAAAAAAATGGAAATAAGTAGGGGAAAAAAATGGAAATAAATAGGGAAATAAATATGGAAATAAATAGGGAAATAAATAGGTAAAAACAGGGAAATAAATAGGGAAATAAATAGGGAAATAAATAGGGAAATAAATAGGGGAAAAAATAGGGAAATAAATAGGGGGAAAAAAAGGGAAATAAATAGGGAAAAAATAGGGCAATAAATAGGGAAAAAATAGGGAAATAAATAGGGACAAAATAGGGAAAAAATAGCGGGAAAAAATGGGAAAAAAATAGGGAAAAATAAGGAAATAAATAGGGAAAAAATAGGGAAATAAATAGGGAAAAAATAGGGAAATAAATAGGGAAAAAATACGGGAATAAATAGGGGAAAAATACGGAAAAAAAATAGGGAAATAAATAGGGAAAAAAAAGGATATAATATATACATATATTATATTATATATATATGTATCATATATATATATATGTATTCTATTTATTTTTGTGTATTCTACATATATATATATGTGTATTCTATATACATATATTCTATATATATATTCTATATATATATATTCTATACATTATTATATATATATGTAGATATGTATTAAATATCATTATATATATATATGTATGTATTATATATCATTATATATATATGTATTATATTTCTTAAAATATATATATATGTATTATATTTCTTAATATATATATGTATTATATATCATTATATATATATGTATTATATATCATTATACATATATATGTATTATATGTATATATATATATGTGTATTTTATATATATATATATGTATTACATATGTATATGTATTATATATGTATGTATTACATTATATTATGTATATATGTATTATATATATGTATGTATGTATGTATGTATTATATAATTATATTATATTATATTATATTTTATTATATTATATTATATCATATCATATTAAATTATATTATATATATATTATATGTATATGCAACTTTCACCTCCTGGCTGTCAGGTTGTTCGTCCGCTGGCGTTCCCACTCAGGAAGGGGCCCCTTGTTTGCACGGCTACTCCTAAGCCATGGATGCGTAGGATCATTGGCGATCCTTGGAAAAACAGTGCTGCTGAGCACTTTGCGCGATTGGTTGAACTTGTGGCATAGCTTTTCTTTTGAGAAAGCAACTGCATTGTCAATTGAGCCCCCGCTCACTGCCATTCTCCAGCTGCATTGGCAGCGGAGCGACGGTGCTCCAGGGCCTACCTTTTGCTGCCTGGTGAGATTCCTCTAAGAGCTGTTTCTCCGGGTGAACATACTTTTTTTTTGCATTACTACTTCATTGCCGAAGCCTACGGCATCACAACAACCTTGCTGAGGTCTTTGGCAATTGCTTTTGCATTTTCTTTAGTGAACTAAGGAGTTCACACCTTTTCTCCTTCCTGAAGTATGACGGAACGTGACTCAGCTGGCAGAATTCCAACTTGGGATGGTCAGGCGAAGGGATGGCGTAGATATACAAAAGAAGTGGCCTGGTATGTGTCCTCAACTCCAGTGAATAAAAGACGATATGTAGCCTCCAAGCTGATTAGCCAACTGCAAGGAACTGCACGTCTTTTAGCCATGTCATGGAATAGGTCTGAGTTTGATAGCAACGGTGGAACTTTGGTTCTTCTTCGCAAGCTTGCTGCCTCTCCACTTGTGCGGCAGACTTTGCCCAACACTGCAGCGATCTTGCAGCAGTACCTGAGCTTCAAACGACGTCCAGGTGAAAGCATGGCGAACTTCCTGGTCCGCGAGACTTTGGGCTATGAGGAGTTTGCGGAAGCTCTCCAGCGTTTGTGGGAGGAGCGCAATGGCGTTGATCCCTCTGAGATGAACTTTGGACTTCCTCCGGAAGAAGAAGATGCATGGGAGACTTGGTGGTATGATGATAGCTATGACAACACAGCTGCACCAACAACTGCTGATGATACCGCTGATCCTCCAGTTCATATGGGACAACCTCCTGCTGAAGGCGAACGTTCTGAAGATCAACAACCTTCTGGAGTTCAAGAAGAAGTTCGGGCTAGCATGGGTTCTTCACCAAGTCATGGACGAGGTGGACCTCCTTCTGTTCATTCAGCTGCCATTCAAGCACCTTCAACTGCAGGTGTGAGTGAGCTTTCCCCAACTGACTCATTCATCATGGGTGTGCTGCGTGGATGGCGCTTACTTCAAGCTGCATGTTTGAATGCTGAGGAAACCCGTGACATCCTCTCCACGACTCAAAACAGGCTTGAGTTTGAAGCCATCAGCAAGGCCTTACAGACCTTGTGGGATGAACAGTTGCTTGGCCAGAGATATCATTCTTCTTCAGCATCCTCCAACTATGGACATGTGTACATGCAACAGTCTTGGGACGATGATACATGGCACTCTGACTCTTGGGACACTTCGTCTCATGATGCTGACTGGTGGGGTGATGCACAATGGCATGAAGAATGGTATGATGATTGGCCATGGGAAGAAGAACATGCGAGCTCTGAGCCTCCAACTTTGGCGCCTGTAGAAGAAGAAGATGACCAGTTGAAAGAAGCACATCAAGCTGAGCAAGCTGCGGAACAACTAGCGATGGAAGCAAAGCGCACATGGGTGGAAGCTCAGCGCACCACTCAGCAGATGCGCAAAGACCGTGGTTTTGGACAACATGGTCCTCCTTCTACCAGATGTTTCAACTGCGGTGGCAACCATTTTGCCCGCGATTGCCCAGACAAGCGTGTGCTCCCTTACTCTGGCAAAGGTGGCAAAAACAACCACATGATGTCCTATGACGACCACCAGCTCTACTACACGACTCCGGCCAAAGGCAAGGGCAAGAAGGGTATGAAAGGCAAGTTCAAGTCAGCTTCCATGGCTGACCAATATGCTCTTTGGACCAGCAAGACCAAAGGGAAAGGGAAGAACTATGGGAAGCCAGTCAGGCCTCCTGTGAATGCCTACACTGCCTTTTACGACCTGGGTGGACTGGAAATGGACTCTCAGCCTCATTTTTCGGCTGCAACAGCTGTCAAAGATGCTCTGACCAGTTCTACCACTGGTATGTTAGATTGCGGTGCAACGGCTTCTGCGGCACCTGATTTAGCAGTTCATGGTCTTATTCAGGCCATTCTGGCACAAGACCGTGGAGCGAAGGTCGACATCCAGCCATATGTGCGGCCGTTTTTCAGGTTTGGAAATGGGAAATGGGGTCAAGCACTTTACAGAGCAACTATTTCATCAACTGTTTCAGGGCAACATCGTAGTTTTTCACTATTTGCACTTCCCAATCCTGATGACCCTTCACCCAACAACTTAGTCCCCATTCTCATCGGCATGGACCACATTGGTACTTCTGGTTGTCAAATGTTGGTGGATTTTAGTTTGGGCTATGTGATTGACGGTGTAGACCCCCAAGCGGAGCTCTATCAACTGAAGACCAACTCCAAGGGACATTTTGTGTATGACGTTGTCTACCACCTCACTCGTGGCAAATTCAATCAGCAAGGGTCTGCACATGTACATGTTGATCGCAGTGAACAGCAAGTTTTTTCATCAACTTTGCAGTTTCGGCCATTGGAATTTTATCATTCTCAAGTTGAACGCAAGGCACCTGTGAATCCTGATCAGCGAAAGGAACTGATGTGGAAGCTCTATGACCATGTCAAGTCGAATGCTGCAGCCAAATTGGCTCACTCAATGTGCTCTGAAGCACAACTTGATCCCCACGTCGACATCTCCTTTCGTGATCACCTGCGCAATGGCCCCAAAGACTTCGAAGGCCGAGCAGGATTTGCTGACCGTGATCGAAGGCATGATTCCAGCCAAGCCCAAGAATCCATCTCAGCCTCCAGACATGAACCGCAAGATCGAGATGGACCCTCGAGACCCAAGAGCTCAAGGGACATGGCCGTGCTACAACCAGCACCAGCCGGGCACTTGGCAGAAGAATGCTCATGGAATGTGGAGACATTGCGACGTGTGCAATGTCAGGATGGTTTACGTGCCAAGACAGGGCGCTCCAAGCTCATCGACACAGGCAATGAACCACTCCATGGTCCAGCAGATGCTTGCCGAGCTCCAGCCGTTGATGCAAAACTGCAAGCCAACAGCTCGCATCTGCAAGGCCATGATGGACAAGATCACAGCGGAAGCCCAGCTCAGAACTCTGATCACCAGCGCCTTGAAGAATCCAGTGCCGGTGGAAGAAGTTCCAATCAGCACTCCAAAGGCCAAGGCGAAGCCGGGCGGACAATCAACATCGTCCAGCCCTCACAGCTGGGAAGTTCCTGTGGAGGAGGATATGGCATCGGCTCTCGAGATGCAGATGGCCGAGAACATCGAACAATGAGATCCTCGAGCTCTACGTCTTTGTCGAGCCCTTCTGCGAAGCATGTTAGCTTTGTTGAATCGAGCTCCAAGACCAAGCCGAGCTCTATGTGCCAAAATTCCTCTATGTGCCAAAATTCCTCTATGTGCCAAGACTCATCTATGACCAAGACACCCTCGAGCTTGTCGTCGGCGTCTATGTCCAAAAGTATGACAAAGTCCATGATGTCTTCGAGAAAACCTCTTCCCAACAACATTGCCATGAAGATGATGCAGATGGTCGCCGTGATGACATCCACTTTGACTTCGGTGGCTATGGATGCGAGCCTTGAAGGCCGTGATGGTCTCTGGGAAGTTGCCTGCTCAGAGAACAGCTGGCTTACAGCAGCTGCCAATGAACATGGAATTCCAAGTCGCAGAATCAACTTTGCCCAGGGCTATGACATCTACAAGCCTGAGACGTGGATGCGTTTGAAGGAAGAGCGTCGTCAACGGCGTCCCAAGAAGATCTGGCTTAGCCTTCCTTGTACCAAGTTTTGCAAATGGACTCAGGTCAACTACAACACTCCCGAGCGCAAGGAAGTTCTTGAAAGCATGCGACGTCGTGAACGCTGAATGCTGAGATGGGTAGCTGACTTTCTTGTGACAGCACTTGACGAAGACCCAGACCTTGATGTGTACTGGGAATGGACTTACCCTTGCAGCGGTTGGCAACAAGGTCCTATGGTGAAACTTGAACAAGATCTTCAAAAACGTGGCATTGCATGGGAATCCTGTCGCATCGATGGATGCAACTATGGGCTCATGGACTCCAAGAATGATTTTTTTCTGCACAAAAAGTGGCTCATCAAGACCACAGATGAACTTTTTTGGAAGAACTTCAGGGCAAAAGTGTGCCCCAGAAACCATACCCACAGCCTCATCCAAGGCTTGGAAACAAGCCGAACTGCCTATTACCCGAAGAGGATGGTCGAAAGCATTGTTCGACATTGGAAACGTCAACTTGCTCCTCTTCGACACCTCAAGCTCCTGACATCATCCACTGATGATGTGATCGATGAAGATGAAAACTGGGAGCGAAGACTTCATCCAGTACTACCTCAACATGATTGTCGAGCTCTACAACAAGAAGCGATGGCAAGTGAATCTGCTGACGCAGATGCTGCAGCCTCCTCTGAGGCCAAGGATGAACAGTTGGTTCCTCCGTCCAGCGCTGCGAGATCCCTGGCGGCCATTCCTCAAAAAGAACAAGATGCATGGAATGCAAGGCTGCACCATTACCACCGTACAGCTGGACACCCAACCAACAGAAATCTCATCCATCTCTTTCGAGATGCAGGCTTGCCAGAATGGAAACTTGAAATGGTTCGTCAGTTTCGATGCGCTGCTTGTGAGGGCATCAAACTTGGCGGTTCCAGCTCCGGCAATGTGCCTCCTGCTGCGACCCATGAGACCTACAAGGCGTGGCAGGCCATAGGCTTTGATGCCAGCGAATGGTTGGTACCTGGTCAACGTGTCAAGATCAAGTTCATCCTGTACATGGATTTAGCAACAAAGCTGAAAGTCATACATGTAGCCAAAGAATATAGCTTTGTTGAAATGAAAGCTGAAAGCACACAGGATGTCATTACTGGTTTTGCGGAAAAATGGCTTTGCGACAAACCAAAGCCTGAGATCTTGATCCCTGACAACGCCAAGACCTTTCAAAGCCGTGAGATGCATGAGTTTTGCAATTCAACTGGAATTTTTCTCAGTTTTCCTGCAGAGCGTGAATCATGGGCACATGGCATTGTCGAGTCAGCAGTCAAGGACGTGAAGATGACAGCGTCCGCAATCCAAACTGATCAGCCTACGTTGGAACCCAAGGTGACTTTGATGCTAGCATGTGCTGCCTTGAACGCTACTGAGTACACCAAGGGATACTCCTCCTTTCAGTGGGCTTATGGAAAAGACTATGTGCTGACCGATGAAGACCTTCGGACCTTCAAGGACGTTGCAAAGTCTGACGACTCCATGTCCTATGAGGCCTTGGTCCGTGCCAGACATGAAGCCGAAGCCGTGGCAAGGAAGACACGATCCTTGCGTGTCCTTTCCAAGCTGAAGAACTCAAAGGTGAGACAACCCTTGCGCACTTTTCATCCAACTCAACTTGTCAAAGTTTGGCGCAAGCAACTGCCTTCACATTTACATCAAGGCAAACGTGGTGGCGGCAAGTTGTCCATCAAACCTCATTGGATTGGTCCTGGTAGAGTTATTTTTCATGAAGTTTTACCTCACCAAGATCATGACGATCATCGACGGCACTTGGTTTGGGTTCTCATTGGCAACCAATTGATGCGATGTAGCGTCCATTCTGTGAGACCTGTCACGACCACAGAACAAATTGCCTATGAGATCAGCAACAAAGATGACCCAACACAATGGAGATCTATTGCAGACATTTTGCCTGCACGTGACTATGAAGATCTCACAGACCAAGTCCCCGGTGAAGAAGAATCTGAAGAACCTGATTTACCACAACAACCTGATTCTTCAACAACTCTTTTCATTCCCAAGCGACGTGTCACTGGGAAGAATCAACTTTTACCCGAAAATGCAGAAACTGCTGAAGAACGTCTCCAGCGTCTTGCAGCAGGATCTGAATCAGCTCCGCGACCAGTCAATGAATATGATGATGAATATGAACCTGAATCACCATTACCTGGTGATGGACATGACCGAGTCGCATTTGATGATGGTGAACGTGAACATGATCCACCACTACTTGATGATACACCTCCATATGAGCAACCCGAAAAGAAACAAAAGACTGAAGAGATTTCTATGCTTTCCTATGTTGCCACAGTCTCTGAAGATGGTGTTCACCGAAACCCCACGGAACACCACATGAAGTGGCTACATGCTGCAGTTGCAGAAGAAGATCAGCAATGGAATCTTTTTCAATCTTTCCTTCACTCTGAGAAAGATATGCTGGCCATTGAGATTGATGTTGACTTCAATCACCGCAGATCCCAGAAAGACTTCATCAACAACCCTACAGCGTTCCTGGTCAAAAAGCTTCGTGACTCTGAAGTTGTTTTCAGCAAACTTAGCAGCGAGCACAAGGACCTGTTCACTCGAGCCAAGTCCAAAGAAGTGAACTCATTTCTGCAGAACCAAGCTGTCAGAAAGTGCTTGGATGACCGTGAAATCCAAGAAGCTCTTGGCTCTGGGCGCATCCTTCGTGCGCGTTGGGTTTTGACTTGGAAGCTGATACCACCTGAAGATCGACAAGAAGCAGTACAAGATGCACGCTCCAACAAAGAGACTGTCCACACCAGTGATGGACTCAAGAAAGCCAAAGCAAGAATTGTCTTGTTAGGCTATGAGCACCTTGAGTTAGGCTCCTCAGACTACAAGACCAGTTCTCCAGTCCAGTCAGTGATAGCCAGAAACCTGCTATATCAAAACGTATGTCAACATGATTGGTTTCTTGAAGGACTAGATCTTGCAACAGCCTTTCTCCAAACTGCACCAACCAGCGCTGATGCCAGACTTTGGACATCAGGCGTAGCAGAACTACGAGAAGCTCTTCAAGTTGGACCTGAAAGCATCATGCGTATCCAGCGTAACATCTATGGCTCCACTACTGCACCTCGTGGACTATGGCTTGATTTGCACAACAAGCTATGTGAACTTGGTGGCAAACCCGCCATGGGTGAACGATGTCTCTGGATTTGGGCCAGTGAATATGAGAAAGATGAAGATGGCAATCCCATTGTCATTGGCATGATGGGCGGCCATGTCGACGACTTTCATCGATGTGGTAATCCCAGATCTGAAGAGTGGAAATATGTTTGCAAGCGCATTGACGAAGCATACAAATGGGGCATGGCGAAAACCAATGAGTACAGACATGCTGGTACTGATTTGAAGATCACTCGCGATCGCGATGGCGACCAGGTGATTACAATCAATCAGCAGTACTACATTGACATGCTCACAGATGTGAACATTCCTGCGGATCGTCTACGTGACGAAAATGCAACTCTTTCCAGCCACGAACTTGCAGCATGCCGTGGCGCTCTTGGATCCTTGCAATGGTTAGCGATACAAACACAACCTCTTCTTTGTGCACGATGTAACCTCCTGCTTTCTGAACTTGTAAAGTATGCCCAGATGTCGTCAGCGCTTGAGATTCAGCGGATGATTGGCGAAGTACGACAGCAGCCTACCGAGCTCAAGTTCTTCAAGCTGAAGACTGCGAAGTCCTGGAAGGATATCATCGTGGTCACGCTTTCAGACCAAGCTCACAGCAACCGTCCTGGTGGCGATTCCACTGGTGGCCTTGTGACTTTGATGGCTGGCCCCGAGGCCAAACATGGACATGTCTGTCCAATGGTTCTTCTGTCTTGGAAGAGCTGGAAGCTGAAGCGCAAGGCAATCAGCTCGAATGATGCGGAAGTTCAAGCTGCTCTTGAGGGCGAAGACCATAACTTCCGTGTGCGCCTTCTCTGGACTGAGATGCATGGAGCTGGTTGGCACCGAACACCCCAAGTTGATCAAGTTGCCTGGGCGGAAAACCAAGTCCGTAACACTGTTGGCATTCTTGGAACAGACTCCAAGGGTGGCTATGATGCAGTCCAGGTCAACGAGAGTCCTATGCTCGGTTTGAGCAATCTTAGATCTGCACTTCAAGCTTTGCAACTCCGTGAAAGCATGATCCGCACCCACTGTTTTCTGAGATGGCTTGCAAGTGATTATGATTTAGGAGATGCTTTGACGAAGAAACGGCCAGATTGCCGTATTGGTCTTTTGAAGTATTTGAAGACGAAGCTATGGTGCGTAGCTTTTGATCCAACATTTACTGCAGCGAAGAAGAACGCAAAGAAAGGCCATACAGCAGTGAGTGCCATAGATCGAGTCAAAGACTCACAACCTGATTTTTCCTTTTGGGGTGATGCAACTTTCACCTCCTGGCTGTCAGGTTGTTCGTCCGCTGGCGTTCCCACTCAGGAAGGGGCCCCTTGTTTGCACGGCTACTCCTAAGCCATGGATGCGTAGGATCATTGGCGATCCTTGGAAAAACAGTGCTGCTGAGCACTTTGCGCGATTGGTTGAACTTGTGGCATAGCTTTTCTTTTGAGAAAGCAACTGCATTGTCAATTGAGCCCCCGCTCACTGCCATTCTCCAGCTGCAGTATATAAATTATAAATTATAAATTATATATGTATATATATATATTATATTTTAATATATATATATTGTTATTATATATATTATTTATATACTATTTATATATTATTTATATATTATATATATTATATATATTATATATATTATATATATTACATATATTATATATATATTATATGTTTTATATATATTATATATATTATAAAAAGTATATATATTATATATATATTATATATATTATATATATTATATATATTATATATATTATATATATTATATATTATATTTTGTATATATTATACATATTATACATATTATTTATATTATATATATTATATATATTATATTATATATATATATTATATTATATATATTATATTTATTATATATATTGTATATTATATATATTATGTATATTATATATATATATTATATATTATATAATATATATATATATATTATATATATTATATATATTATATATATTAGATATATTATATATTATATAAATAATATATTATATATATTTTATATTATATATATAATATATAATATAATATATATATATATATTATATCATTTATATATTATATATTAGATATATATATATTATAATAATATATATATTTATATTATATTATATCATATATATGTAGTGTATATATATATATGTATTATATATATGTATTATATTTATATGTATTATATATATGTATTATATATATATATGTATTATGTATATATATATATGTATTATATATATATATTTATTATATATATATATATGTATTGTACATATATATGTATTATATATATATGTGTCTATTATATACATATGTATTATATATATATGTGTATTATATATATATGTATTATATATTTGTATGTATGATATATATATATGTATTATATATATATATATGTTTTGTATATATATATATGTATTATATATATATATTATATGTATTATATATATACATTTGTATTAAATATACTGTATATGTATTAGATATTTATATATATATATGTAATATATATATGTATTATATATATATGTGTGTATTATATACATATGTATTATATATATATATATGTATTATATATATATGTATTATATATTTGTATGTATTATATATATATGTATTATATATATATATGTATTATATATGTATTATATATATGTATTATATATATATTATATATATTATATATATGTATTATATTTATATAATATTATATATATATGTATTCTATATATATATATGTATTCTTTTTATATATGTATATATGTATTCTATATATATATATTTATGTATTCTATATAGATTCTTATTATATATATGTATATTATATATACTATTATTTATAGATGTATATTTTATATATATCATGATATATATATATATGTATTATATATAATTAAATATATATGTAGTATATAAATGTATATATATATTATACATATATATATATTATACATATATATATATATATTATACATATATATAAATATTATACATATATATATATACAATCCCTGTTGGAATTCGAACCAAACCTGGGGGTTCCATTCTATAGGGACTAAAACGCAAATCCAGGACTAAGGGGGTGGGATGTTCCCTATAGAATAGAAACCCAAGAAAACCAACAGCCCCCTGCCACTCCTATAAAATGAAAACCCAGCATCATACTGGCCACTGCTTCTAACAGATAATCCACTATAAAATGAAAACCTGAGTCCAAGTGATTAGGAAAAAGACCCCCTATAGAATAGAAAACTGGGTTTGCAATGCCTTAAGTTTGGTTTCACTTTTTGGATCTGGGCTGGCACCATTCCACAAAAGAATCTACTTGGTGACTATTTTATAGAGGGGGGTTGGATTTCCATTTTATAATCACTTGGACTCAGGTTTTCATTCTATAGTGGATTATTTGTTAGAAGCGGTGGCTATGAGGCTATGAGGCTGGGTTTTCATTTTATAGGAGTGGAAGGGGAGGTGTCAGTGGACAATAATATTGTAAATACTGTGTGATACTGTAAAATATTGACACATACTGCAAACGAATAAGTAATCAACACTGTTAACGAATCAGTTTTCTGCAGGGCTGCTCCTTTAAAATAGAGATCCAACCACTTTTCTAAAAAATTGTTCCCAAGGATTTTTTACCTTGAAAGGTGCCAGCCCAGGTCCAAACGTGAAACCAAACTTTGGGCCTTGGAAAAAGCATTTTCTATTCAGTAGGGGGTCTTTTCCATGATCACTGGGACTCAGTGTTTTACTATAAAATGGAAATCCAACCACTCTAAAAATGGTTCCCAAGGATTTTTTTGCTTGAAAGGTGCTAGCCCAAACGTGAACCACGTTTTGGGCCTTGGAAATAGCGGTTTCTATTCTGTAGGGGGCATGTTTCCTAATCACTGGGAACCAGTTTTTCATTCTATAGTGGATTATTTGTTTGAAGCGGTGGCCAGTATGAGGCTGGGTTTTCATTTTATAGGAGTGGAAGGGGAGGTGTCAGTGGGCAATAATATTGTAAATACTGTATGACACTGAAAAAATTGAAACTTACTGTAAACGAATAAGTAATCAACACTGTTAACGAATCAGTTTTTAGCAGGGCTGCTCCTACAAAATGGAAATCCAACACCACTTCCAAAAAATTGTCCCCAAGATTTCTTTTCTTGAAAGGTGCCAGCCCAAACGTGAACCACATTTTGGGCCTTGGAAATAGCGGTTTCTATTCTATAGGGGGCACCTAATCACTTGGACTCAGGTTTTCATTCTATAGTGGATTATTTGTTAGAAGGGGGGGTGTCAGTGGGCAATAATACTGTAAAATATTGAAACATATTGTAAACGAATAAGTGGTCAACACTGTTAACGAATCAGTTCTGTGCAGGGCTGCTCCTTTAAAATGGAGATCCAACCAGTCTTCTAAAAATAGTTCCCAATGTTTTTTTGCTTGAAAGGTGCCAGCCCAAACGTGAACCACATTTTGGGCCTTGGAAATAGCGGTTTCTATTCTGTAGGGGGCACCTAATCACTTGGACTCAGGTTTTCATTCTATAGTAGATTATTTGTTTGAAGCGGTGGGTATGAGGCTGGGTTTTCATTTTATAGGCGTGGAAGGGGGGGTGTCAGTGGGCAATAATATTGTAAATATTGTATGATACTGTAAAATATTGAAACTTACTGTAAACGAATAAGTAATCAACACTGTTAACGAATCAGTTTTTAGCAGGGCTGCTCCTACAAAATGGAAATCCAACACCACTTCCAAAAAATTGTCCCCAAGATTTCTTTTCTTGAAAGGTGCCAGCCCAAACGTGAACCACATTTTGGGCCTTGGAAATAGCGGTTTCTATTCTATAGGGGGCACCTAATCCCTTGGACTCAGGTTTTCATTCTATAGTGGATTATTTGTTAGAAGGGGGGGGTGTCAGTGGGCAATAATACTGTAAAATATTGAAACATATTGTAAACGAATAAGTGGTCAACACTGTTAACGAATCAGTTTTGTGCAGGGCTGCTCCTTTAAAATGGAGATCCAACCACTCTTCTAAAAATAGTTCCCAAGGTTTTTTTTCGCTTGAAAGGTGCCAGCCCAAACGTGAACCACATTTTGGGCCTTGGAAATAGCGGTTTCTATTCTATAGGGGGCACCTAATCACTTGGACTCAGGTTTTCATTCTATAGTGGATTATTTGTTTGAAGCGGTGGGTATGAGGCTGGGTTTTCATTTTATAGGAGTGGAAGGGGGGGGTGTCAGTGGGCAATAATACTGTAAAATATTGAAACATATTGTAAAAGAATAAGTGGTCAACACTGTTAACGAATCAGTTTTGTGCAGGGCTGCTCCTTTAAAATGGAGATCCAACCACTCTTCTCTAAATGGTTCCCAAGGATTTTTGAAAGGTGCTAGCCCAAACGTGAACCACATTTTGGGCCTTGGAAATAGCGGGTTCCATTCTGTAGGGGGCATGTTTCCGAATCACTGGGACCCAGTTGTTCATTCTATAGTGGATTATTTGTTAGAAGCGGTGGCCAGTATGAGGCTAATCATACTGGTAGCAAAATCTAACAAACAATCCACATCCCTGTTGGAATTCGGACCAAGCCTGGGTGTCTGATTCTATCGGGACTAAAACGAAAACCCAGGACTAAGGGGGGGGGAATTTTCCCTATAGAATAGAGACCCTACCAAGCCAACAGCCCCCTGCCACTCCTATAAAATGAAAACCCAGCCTCATACTGGCCACTACTTCTAACAAATAATCGACTATAAAATGAAAAACTGAGTGCAAGTGATTAGGAAAAAGACCCCCTATAGAATAGAAACCGCTATTTCCAAGGCCCAAAATGTGGTTCACGTTTGGGCTGGCACCTTTCAAGCAAAAAAATCTTGGGGCCGATTTTTTAGAAGAGTGGTTGGATTTTCATTTTATAGTAAAACACTGAGTCCCAGTGATCAGGAAAAGACCCCCTACTGAATAGAAAATGCTTTTTCCAAGGCCCAAAATGTGGTTTCACATTTGGATCTGGGCTGGCACCTTTCAAGCAAAAAAATCCTTGGAAACAATTTTTTAGAAGATTGGTTGGATCTCCATTTTAAAGGAGCAGCCCTGCACAAAACTGACTGGGTAACAGTGTTGATTAATTATACTAATTATTCGTTTAAAGTATGCTTCAATATTTTACAGAATCATACAATATTTACAATATTATTGCCCACTGACACCCCCCCTCCCATCCCCTCCCACTCCTATAAAATGAAAACCCAGCCTCATACTGGCCACTGCTTCTAACAAATAATCCACTATAAAATGAAAAACTGAGTCCAAGTGAGGAAAAAGACCCCCTATAGATAGAAACCGCTATTTCCAAGGCCCAAAATGTGGTTTCACATCTGGATCTGGGCTGGCACCTTTCAAGCAAAAAAATCCTTGGGAACCATTTGTTAGAAGAATGGTTGGATTTCCATTTTAAAGGAGCAGCCCTGCACAAAACTGACTGGGTAACAGTGTTGATTAATTATGCTAATTATTCGGTTACAGTATGTTTCAATATTTTACAGTATCATACAGTATTTACAATATTATTGCCCACTGACACCTCCCCTCCCACTCCTATAAAATGAAAACCCAGCCTCATACTGGCCACTGCTTCTAACAAATAATCCACTATACAATAAAAACTGAGTCCAAGTGATTAGGAAAAAGGCCCCCTATAGAATAGAAACCGCTATTTCCAAGGCCCAAAATGTGGTTCACGTTTGGGCTGGCACCTTTCAAGCAAAAAAAATATTGGGGCCCATTATTCATTTACAGTATGTTTCAATTTTTTACAGTAACATACAGTATTTACAATATCATTGCCCACTGACACCCCTCCTCCCATCCCCTCCCACTCCTATAAAATGAAAACCCAGCCTCATACTGGCCACCGCTTCTAACAAATAATCCACTATAAAATGAAAAACTGAGTCCAAGTGATTAGGAAAAAGGCCCCCTATAGAATAGAAACCGCTATTTCCAAGGCCCAAAATGTGGTTCACGTTTGGACTGGCACCTTTCAAGCAAAAAACATCTTGGGGCCCATTTTTAAGAAGAGTGGTTGGATTATCATTAAAAAAAACAAACACTGAGTCTCAGTGATCAGGAAAAGACCCCCTACTGAATAAAAAATGCTTTTTCCAAGCCCAAAAAGTGGTTTCACATTTGGATCTGGGCTGGCACCTTTCAAGCAAAATAATCCTTGGGAACCATCTTTTAGAAGAATGGTTGGATCTCCATTTTAAAGGAGCAGCCCTGCACAAAACTGACTGGGTAACAGTGTTGATTAATTATACTAATTATTCGTTTACAATATGTTTCAATATTTTACAGATTTTTACAGTATCATACAGTATTTACAATATTATTGCCCACTGACACCCCCCCTCCCATCCCCTCCCACTCCTATAAAATGAAAACCCAGCCTCATACTGGCCACCGCTTCTAACAAATAATCCACTATAAAATGAAAAACTGAGTCCAAGTGATTAGGAAAAAGGCCCCCTATAGAATAGAACCCGCTATTTCCAAGGCCCAAAATGTGGTTTCACATTTGGATCTGGGCTGGCACCTTTCAAACAAAAAAAATATTGGGGCCCATTATTCATTTACAGTATGTTTCAATATTTTACAGTATCATACAATATTTGCAATATCATTGCCCACTGACACCCCCCCTCCCATCCCCTCCCACTCCTATAAAATGAAAACCCAGCCTCATACTGGCCACCGCTTCTAACAAATAATCTACTATAAAATGAAAAACTGAGTCCAAGTGATTAGGAAAAAGACCCCCTATAGAATAGAAACCGCTATTTCCAAGGCCCAAAATGTGGTTCACGTTTGGGCTGACACCTTTCAAGCAAAAAACATCTTGGGGCCCTGTTTAAGAAGCATGGTTGGATTTTCATTTTAAAATAAAACACTGAGTCTCAGTGATCAGGAAAAGACCCCCTACTGAATAAAAAATGCTTTTTCCAAGGCCCAAAAAGTGGTTTCACATTTGGATCTGGGCTGGCATCTTTCAAGCAAAATAATCCTGGGAACCATCTTTTAGAAGAATGGTTGGATCTCCATTTTGAAGGAGCAGCCCTGCACAAAACTGACTGGGTAACAGTGTTGATTAATTATACTAATTATTCGTTTACAATATGTTTCAATATTTTACAGATTTTTACAGTATCATACAGTATTTACAATATTATTGCCCACTGACACCCCCCCTCCCATCCCCTCCCACTCCTATAAAATGAAAACCCAGCCTCATACTGGCCACCGCTTCTAACAAATAATCCACTATAAAATGAAAAACTGAGTCCAAGTGATTAGGAAAAAGGCCCCCTATAGAATAGAAACCGCTATTTCCAAGGCCCAAAAAGTGGTTGCCCATTTTTTAAGAAGAGTGGTTGGATTTTCATCTTAAAATAAAACGCTGAGTCCCAGTGACCGGGAAAAGACCACCTACTGAATAGAACATGCTTTTTCCAAGGCCCAAAATGTGGTTTCACATTTGGATCTGGGCTGGCATCTTTCAAGCAAAAAAATCCTTGGGAACCATCTTTTAGAAGAATGGTTGGATCTCCATTTTAAAGGAGCAGCCCTGCACAAAACTGACTGGGTAACAGTGTTGATTAATTATACTAATTATTCGTTTACAGTATGTTTCAATATTTTACAGTATCATACAGTATTTACAATATTATTGCCCACTGACACCTCCCCTCCCACTCCTATGAAATGACAACCTAGCCTCATACTGGCCACCGCTTCTAACAAATAATCCACTATAAAATGAAAAACTGAGT